>JAPYZH010000503.1:0-45057 GCA_030523085.1 Meteorus colon | reverse complement strand
AAAAATTTAACGAACATTCAAGAACAAAGGACGAACAATTGATTCGTATGTATCAAAATTAGAAAAAATGATTTCGCGCGGCCAGGTTCATGGAGGTCTATCAGGGTATGGGACAGTATTCTTTGGTACAACCTGGATTGAAATTTTCGCTGTCGTTGTGGATCCGTATTAACGTTCGAGTGCTCTCTAGTGCTCTCAGTTGGTATTAACGGCAGGGATGCCACAAAGTTGCGCGTTCTCAATCTTTACCGCTGTCTGTGACTGCCGGTTGTTGTCAGATCAAAACAATCACAACTACATTGTGAGGGATTGTCATATTTTCATTATTGTTTGGATTAATAATTAAACATTAGATAATGAGCCGTCGTAAACGTGCAAAGGTAATTAAATACAATTTTTATGATTAATTTGTTGATGAGAATGAATTATTTTCCGTGATTGAAAACGATTCTAGGTTGAATATCGAGAAATGGAAGAAAAGTATAATCAACTGGAGGATGAAAATGCATCAGATAATTCAGAAAAGTCTAAAACTGGTATGGCAACACCCGAAAAGAAGATACTGAATGAAGCCCAGAAGGTGGAACTATCAGTTTCTCAACCAGTGTCAAATGTCGAGTCAAAAGATGAAGAGGATCAGGATAGTGATCATGAAGATCCCCATGGTAATTGTTATTGATCCATTGACGAATTAATATTGCAACTATTATCTTTCCCATTATTGTTACTCAATTTCAATGTAATCGTTGGTTATAGTGAAAGAACTCTTGAATGGATTGGAGGGTGCTGCCTTTCAGAGTCGTCTACCTTTTGATAAACTCACATCTACAGAGGCAGCATGTTTTCCTGATGTGTCTTCTGGTCCACCACAAACTCAAAAAGTGTTCCTTCATATCAGGAATCGATTGGTGAATATTTTTTTAGGAGGACGGGGTTTCATAGGACTTTTTATCCCAGTCTCTTGAATCATTAGAATACGAAATAATTCATAAAAAGATAATGAATGGTTACAAGTAATTCAGAGCGTCCATTGCGTCAGATTCTACTGAGAATTTATGATATTGAATAAATGTTGCTTCACGTGTTATATAATCCAAAAATCATTTTCGAGTTTCAGTGATAAAAACATCTTATGAATGTCCTATTACTGTAACAACTCTGTTGCGCTCATGAACCTAGAAAAACCATAAAAAATAGTGCTGAGAATGTGGGTATATTCAACAGGCAATTCATGTTCTAGCATTTACAGTTGTTTTTCATTTTTATACAATTTTTAAAGCAACTTCGATTGCGGGAAAGAGGCTCTATTGTTTCCCGTCCATTCCACAGATATATTTCATATACCAAATTGTGCAAAACTGCTTCTTTATCTTCCATTTTCACAGCTTCAGTTGTGGTTGGAAAATCCAAAGCAGCAGTTGATAATAGAAAATGCTCTGCCAGCTGTTGAACCACCATACAACAGTGATCCAGTTCTTACTCGGAGAGTTCATGCCTTCTTAGAACGCCATGGATTCATCAATTTTGGTGTTTTTAAACGTTTGAAAGCGTTGCCATCGAAAAAATTAGGAAAAGTGATTGTTATCGGTGCAGGGATCGCTGGTTTGGCGGCTGCACAACAAATGCAGCAATTTGGGTTGGAAGTGATTGTTCTAGAAGCGAGAGTAAGCTTATATTATATATTTTTATATTGATTTTGGATTTCAGTCCAGTTTGCATACATGTATAGAGTTCATGTTTTATATATATTTCAGGATCGCGTGGGTGGTAGAATTGCAACTTTCCGGAAGTCTTCCTATATCGCCGATTTGGGTGCAATGGTGGTGACTGGATTAGGCGGCAATCCGGTTACAACATTGAGTAAACAAATCAATATGGAATTACACAAAATACGACAAAAATGTCCATTATATGAAAGTGATGGTCAAACTGTATGTATCATTATGGATGAAAATATTGCTGTGTTGTCGGCAAGATTTGGGTATGCGATTAACCGAATTACTAATTGCAGGTGCCTAAAGACAAAGATGAAATGGTGGAGAGAGAATTCAATAGGTTACTGGAAGCAACGTCATATCTTTCACATCAGCTTGATTTCAATTATGTCGGTAATGCAAGTACAACAGAACAGCCAAGTAATACGCGACCAGTCTCTCTGGGACAAGCTTTAGAGTGGGTAATTAGACTGCAAGAGCAAGGCGTTAAACAACGTCAAGTTGCTCACTTGCGTTCGGTGCTCTCTCTTCAACACAGACTAATTGCAAACCAACATCGAGTAATTATAATTTCCATATATAATTTTCCTATTGCTCATCGTTTTTTTACGACTGAATAGTGGTTTCCATGTTTGGGGTGACTGTTTGTTTTCATATGTTCCATCTGATAGCATATCTCGTTCTTTCGAAATCCTCATAATCACCATATCTCTATTTTCTCAATATAAGTCGTAACTGACAAGACTCTTCAAACACTCCAGCTAATAAATATTACTTCAATACGATATGTTGTTCAAACTTATTGACGATTCATTGAATTCTATAACAGATGATTGCCATAAAAGATAGATTGGCTGAGCTGAATAAACATTACAAAGAAATGACTGAGAACAAATCACAACTAAGGGATATTACACAAGAATTTGTGCTGCGTTCGAAAATTCGTGATTTGAATAACGCTTGCAAGGTAATTGGATTGTAGAACAAAATTCAAGAAATCACCAAAATTTATGGTCGAGTGATTATGAAAAATATTCTTCGAATTTTAGGAATGGGATCAACTCGCTGAACAACAGAAGGAAATTGAGGCTAAACTGCAGGAATTGGAGGCATCTCCACCAAGGTGAAATGCTCCTCGGAGATAATATAAGCAAAAAAACTTATTCTTCTATGAAGATAGACTCATCTCTATGATTTTACTCCCTCAGTGATGTTTACCTATCATCGAAAGACCGACAGATACTCGATTGGCATTTTGCAAATTTGGAATTTGCGAATGCAACTTCGTTATCAAATCTTAGTTTGAAACACTGGGACCAAGACGACGACTTCGAGTTCACGGGTAGCCATCTAACTGGTGAGACACATATTTCTATAAACATATATATATGCGTTTGAAATAGAATAAGAATTATTCATGGAATATTTCGGTACTGCATTCAATAATGAGTGAATAATTAGAATAAGATGCGTGTTTGGCTGTAATCGCTCTACTGCAAATCAGGTAGAATAACATGGTGATGCACCACGAGTATCAATTTCATGCTAATTCATCACGTTCTCGTGTCGTGAAAATATGCTTATTAATCCCGCAAGTCTATTATGAAGAAATCCAGAAGGTTCTTCGTTATGTGGAATGGGTGGGAATTCTCCTTTTGCATTGTATTATACATGTATATATGTGTATGGAATAATTCTCATGCCTATAAGTATTGTTCGAAATATCATATAATATGTTTAATGTGATTCCGCCAAACTGATCGTATTGGTGGGACTTGAAATTGTGCACATTACCATATAAGCAATCCATGTCCCATTCCCGTTTCAATTTTTTTGTGAGTAACAACGTCACCGTCCATTCTACAGTAATATGTTCAGTTTCATGTTGCGCAGGGCAAACGGTTGTGATATTTGGATGTCTCATCCAGGATATATATACATTTAGTTTTCAACAAATTCACATCAGATTTCAATTGTTTTTGTATGCTGATATTGTTATTTTCTTTCGAAACATATGCGTTTATGGAGTTTTTTTTTTGTGAACATTGCATCCCTTAGAACAATACACTTCGTGCGTTTCTGTGTGTTGACTTGTTGCCCCGTTCTGAAATTTCGGTTTCGAAAAATGGAAGATTAGCAATTACTACACATTGAATGAATGAGAAGTAGAAAAGTACAATGAGCACTATTTGAATATGAATTTTAAGTACTCATCTTTTCACAGACAGATATCGTCCTTGTCTTAATCGAAACTTCCGAGCCCTCTATCGAAAATCCACATTTTTTCCTCAAATACCTTAATAGATACACACATATATTAATAAGAAATTGTCATCGGAACAATAGTAACCTTAATTTAATTGTATCTACATAAGATAGCAATACTACGAGGTTCATATGAAATTATCATAACGGACGAGTATTTTATATGTGATTCGGGCATAGTCGTCGATGGTCGTACACAATCCGTGATATATACTCCAGCCGTTCCTCACTTTCGACGAGTTGTGAAATTCTGGAGTAGCAAATGAAATAACCTCTGTGATAAATAAGCGGAAGATAGGAAAATGTATTGATGGGTATCCAAATATTCATATTGCGGTCTCGTATTTTCACACACATCTTCTGGTATTGAACGCAAACTTCCCAACCTGTTCGGAAATTTTTTTGTTCCTTCCCCGTAACACCTTAGTCAACATCATAGAGTAAAGCAGGGCTAGTTGACGATATGGGCAAGTTGGACAATCGCGTTATCGCGAAAATGGAGCATCATACGGTGATACCTCAAATCACGGTAAGAAAGAGCTGAATGAGCGGAGCACTTTACGTAACCACTGTTTACCATACGGCAACTACCTGGAGTGAATATTTCAGGGTAAAGGCAGTTGGGAAGGCGATGCTATGTTCTCCACAATGTATTTCTATGAGACGAAATACCATTTTGGCTTCAAATTTTGTTCTAGGATGTGAAGATACGAGAGATACGTGATCACAGGAGGTACGGCTTTAAGCCAGAAAATTTACGGATGCAGCAAGAGCTGTGAGCGCTTTTGCCATGAAATTTGACGTAAAATCAAAGACTCTGACAAGATATATATCGTAATTAAAACAATTGCACAACTTGCTTCTTACCCATGCTCAACTTGTCCCCAGATCATGTGAAATATTGCTCAACTTGGCTCGCCCTACCTTACTTGAATATATATTGACTATCTATGCATCGCAATTTCTATCAGTATATCGCGACATATGTGTTTTAAAATATATGCTGGGATGTGTACTGTACTCTATTCCAAACAATTGAAAGGGCTAACTTTCGCGGCTCGAAATTCAGGTCTCTCGCGAGTGCTGTACAGAAAAATTGACGGCCACTTTTTGGCATGGAATTTATTGAGCGTTTCAGAATAAAAACAGACATGAATGAAACAAAAAGAAGGATTGAGAAATACGTCTGTTATGCGGCAACAAATGTGGGAAAAAAAAACTGATTGACGTGATTCCAGCACTACCGTTCATCGGAAACGAAATTTGAATTTATATACTCGATTGAGAAGAATGTCACTATGGTCGGCAGCGAAGAGAAAAACTTTTTTTTTTTCTGTAAATGGAAATAGTTTAGAAAAAACTATTTCTCGTCATTTTTTCGACCTTGAATTTTTCAAAAATATTTTTTACGACTTTTCAGATAATCGATCGCTATTCCACAAACATTTATGGAAGAATTAATACTGCCAGGTTATTTTCTGGCGAAATGTACCTCCAATAATCCTATGGATTTTCAAGTTGATCCGTCGTAGTGTTTTTCTGCCCAAAATGATCAAAGTTTTGAAACTAAATAGAGGAATACGATCAACGCCCATTAACATTTTTTCATCGTCATGGGAATTTGAAAATAGAATTGTTGTCGAATTTTTTCCACAATCTCGCGTAAGTTCCAATATGGGAAAAAGATAAAATTTTCAAAGAAATTCACGGCCTATTTTTTTTATGGTTATGAGTATACTAGCACATATAAGTTGGGATATACTTGAACTATTTGAATTTCGTGAACATATGATGAATATGTCCAATATATATTTAAACGAATTTATTCTTGTGTACACCTATATTCTTGCAAACATATGAACCCGTATCGTGGTATAAACTGAACAAATTCGTTCTTCTGCGTGCGAGATATATTTGTAAATTTCGCACATGGAGGCAATAACGCAATAACTGGGGTCACCCCCATAATTTGGTTATCCTCTTCAGAGTACTAACGCGTCGATAATTATGATGATAAATCGAAAGTTCGACTTTTCAGTCAATTTATATTCGTTAAGAGTTTTTGGCTGAGCAAATTTTCATCTTGACGATAAATAATGATCGACAGGGTGAAAATTCTACAACTCAACGTATTTCATGGTCATCTGTGGTTGTCATCCTGCAAAAAAAAAACATGTATGGTCGCGTGCGCCCTCCAAGCGTTTGTATCAGATTCACCATTTACAGAAAATTAAATTTTTTTTACGAACGAAATGGTCGCTTCAAATCACTATTGCATATACCGATATGATTCTGATTATGGCTGAAACTTCACAATATTTTTTTGGTTTGTCCAAATTGTGATTTCGTGTACGTCGTTTTTCAATTGGACATCAATTACATTACATGTAGGCCAACAGACTTGGAAACCATAATTTTTATAAATTTAGACTAGATATTCTCTTTACTTTTCCAATGGACTGCGAATTAAGAGAATCTGATCTAATAGGGAATTTTATCTGTGGTTTTTTTTTAACCCCAATGTAGTTTCGTGAAAGATACTTTCGTGAGAGAAAATCGGGAACCTTCGGAGCCCGCGATCAGCCTATACGACAACCATAGGGTATGCCCTTTTGATCTCGTCTAGCTATGGCGTGCTGGTCATAATTTGTGTCTGATTGGAAACATCATAGTAACACAATACACAATCCTAAATTCTATCTTCTCACCATTCTGGGAATCCTTCTTTATCGATTGTCAGGCTGTCGTGAATATAGTTCATCTTTAATAAATGGCATAATTTTGTGGGTTATTTGAGAGAAATATTACATTGAAATTGGTAACCTCAAAGGTGATAGGTGGATTTTATGAAAAACTATTTAGTTAAGTTATTATTTTTATTTAATAATGGAAAGATCAATTTTGGAACGATGAGCTGGCGGCGACTCTTTGAGTTCTGACGAATTCTGACTGTCCATTAATGACAATTTGGGGGTCAATCGATTCAAGCTCTCATAGTTGTTGAAATGTACCATCGAAGTTACATGCTTTTTGCAGGCAAATACACATCCAGTCGCAGCGTATGCATGAGATTATATCAGTTAATGTGAAACTTATCAGAATGTCTTATGATTTCATGTGTTTTCTATTTTTGTACTTCTCGAATAGACATGCTTGATCAGGATTTTATGTTGCGTCGTAAACCAAACTAAAAATTAATTATTATGATTTAAAAGTCGAAGATTTATGCGTTGAATTTGCAGTGTCCACTATGAGGTTTATGATTCACCCAGTAATTATTGGATGAGAACTCATTGCTTGTATAACTTTGTATCCTGCACCGGGACATGAATTGTATAGACGAATTCTGAGTTTTCCATTCAATTATTTCATAGCAGTCAAATTTTCTAAAAATTAATTCCACCCAGGTGGAAAAACTGCAACAGAAATTGGAAAAATATGACAAATAGTCGATTCTTTGTAAAACGACAAATTCGGTCAAGGCATGGCGGAATAAGAGACCATTTGACAGGATACCAAAAGTGATGGCAAATTTTGTCAATTTATATAATTTTTCGGCATGTTAAAAATTGTTATCCTCAAACAGATTATATACACGGACAAATACAAAAAAATTCTCCCCGAAAATTTCATGCAATGGTATTTCTTGATCGGGTTGAAAATGTAACTTTCGTGAACATTTCACGTTCAACGAATCTCACCGTGTGCGAAAATGTCAAATTATTTCATATAATGACAGAATATTCTGAAAAATGTGAAAGAATTTTATTTTGTGTGAATGTGTTTTGAGAGAATATTTCGGAAAGACTGCTCAAAAATGTGAGTATACCTTGCCTTATATGATCAGATATGTTTCTATATATGATGCTTTTATGTATGATCGCGTAGTATAATCATGATTTATCACATGAAATTAATTTTATTGAAGATCTTAGTTATCCAAAACAATATGAAATGTAGCTGAGAAAAAAAGTTTCAATATGTTTTAAAAATCCGATCAAATCAAATTTGACCTGGTGATCTGAACGGCTATCATTTGATTCATATAACTCTCATCTTGCTATATATGTTCATATATGGTTGCGTATGTTTGGCTAGATTTAAATCTTAAGCTATGTGATATTTTCATTCAACATACGATACAATTATATGGAACCATATTTGACTTTAGTGAGGCATGACTTGGATGAAAAATGTTTTGATTAGCCTTTTTGAAACATCGATGTCTCACGTTAAATCGATATTTTGCATATCATTATATATTTTCGCGAATGTCACTTAGTGTAATGGCACCAGTTCCGACTCATATTCAGATGATCTCAGGATCGATTTCGGCGTAAAGCTATTTTTCAAGAATCAAAATATAGACTAACAGATACATTGAATAATATCATTTCATACGAACCATCATTTCAAAATACCCTTCAATTTCTTCGATTATAATTGAAATAAGTATTGTTTTCAGATTAGATGTGGAGTTTTTTTCGCGAATCTGTACGCAATCGCAAAAATTGGATATAACTGCGCATATTTCGGCAGAGTATGTTGTATACAATCATACGATCGATTAGTCTGAGAAATGATGGTATTGATCCACCGGATTGTAGACGAAATTGGATTTTTGGCATTCATTCTCATAATTTCACAAAATATACAATTTATGTTTTACATTTCTACACATTATGAAAGACAATTGAACAGGATCAGATAGAAAGTGTAAGGGGAATTCAATGGCTCTTTCTGTCATAATATGTACGGCACGAATGCTCTATCAGAATGTAACAGATTCGTACTTCAGTACTACTGTTGTCTGTCAATTTCTCGAAAACTCATCTTTATCTGACATGAATTCGTTGGATAAGGTGGTTAGGCCAGTCTGGCACCACTATAATTCCTGAGGCTTTATCATTCTTAGTTTTTACTAAAACTCGGAGTATTAGAGAGGAGGGTGGAAAAGCATGAAATTTTTAATCAGTCCAACAGACTGCTAATGCATCTATATCTGAAAAGCAAGAGAAAAACTTTTGATATTTTGCATTTAGACCAGATGCAAACCCATCTACTTTCATGTTACTCAGTATTCTAGTGATTTTGTTGGATGCAAAGTTCGCTAACTTCCACTCTGTCTCCTCATTTTTTATTCTCGATAATGCATCAGCAACTTTGTTGTCTTTAGATGCTATATACTATACAAGGTGAATAAAAAGATTTTTCATTTTTTCAGCCCATTCCCACGCTTTCTAAATGGCGAATTATATTTTTGGTATCTTGTACCTCCCATCTTATTTATATGTGAGATTGTGGTCGTGTTATCTATTTTTAATCAAATCTAGTAATTACATGATTCGTTCGCTAAAGTCTCTAATGCTAACTTGGCGGTGAATAGTTCTTTATAGTTCATATGTCAGTGCCTTTGTTGGTCGTTTCAGAACCCATGGATTTTATTAGTATTGTCAGTTGCCCTTCAGTCTGTATTAGATACGCCTGTAAGAATTGTTATTTTGAACTCTCCTGTTTTTATTAGACTTTTTCGCTCTCTTTCTTCATCCTCCCACCAAGCTAAGTCAGGTAAGATATTATTTGATAAAATGATTTCTTCAGTATAATTATTATTGTGTTTTGCTAAGTTTAAGAGTTTCTCTTTTACCAAAACCGTGGTGTATAAGCAACTATAGACTAGTGCCGGGCAAGCAGCAACGAGCTTCTCAATTAGTTGAGAAAATTCTAAAATTGGGCAGTTTTTCATATTATAAAATTCTGGTAAAAGTATTCGTAGCTTTTTTCTTTTGTTAATTCTGAAGTGAACTGATAAGAATTAATTATAAATCCCTGAAATTTACATTCATTGTTAGGTATTCAGTTACATTTCCTTTTATTAATTAAGAAACTTAAAGTCTTTGAAAATTGAATCGTTTCTTGAACATTTGATACACAGTCTAAAAATGGAATCATCTAGGTAGATCCCTGACGTGAACCCTTTGAAAATTGTTGTAAAAACATAGAGGCTAGTACAAAATCCGAAAACTAAGCATTCAAACTGATGTAACATTCCCAGAAAATAAAATCTTAAAAGTTCTAAGTCTAAATAAGCCATAATATAGCGAGAAAATACGAGTCGTGATACTGTTCGTAGATCCGCTATTTTAAAACTGTCAGGATCTAGAAAAGATTTAATTTTTCAAGATTCAGAATTAACCTGTAAGAACCGTCGGGTTTCGAGACCAAGAAATATGATGAGATGAACTGATCAACCTCTGGATCGCCTTGTTCAATTGCGCCCTTCTTTAATAAAGTTGAAATTGCCTTCTTCTATCATCTAGATCTGGAGATAGTGTTACGTCTTGATGGGAGTTTCGATTGTTGATTAAGTGTTGCTTTGTTTAATGAATATTTAGATGATCCCTTGATTTTGAGCGTGGAGTTTGATTGATTGATTGATTGATTGATTGCTTGATTGATTGAGTGATTCATCGTTCTGTCGATGCTTGTTGATCATCGTTGATTCTTTTATCGGATTATTTCCAAATCGAAACGTATTAGAAGTAATTTAATTTAGATAAGGTTCCAAAAATGGTAGGGGATCGTGTGCTATGCCACTGCTATGCACAGGTAAAGGATTTGGTTGCTGGTTGAATTCATTTGATTTTTTCCTCGATGAACTTCGTTTTCATTTGATTTTTTGATTATTAGTTAACACTTACATTAATGATACACTTTGATGGTCACTTCGATAGATCCCACTTTGAATTAACAGTTTTTTGTATGTGTTTGATTCAGTTACTTTGTAAAAGACTGATAGAATTTGGATCAATGTTAATGTTTATCAAATGACGTTGATAAGTCAGGAGTTGGTATTGAACTGAGACGATATTGGAGAGGGAGAGTCGGTATTTATATGGACTTTATTGATGATGGAAGGATACGATGCACGGATATTCGTCAACTATTTTGACGTGAATTCGCGAAGGTTCTGTGATCTTACGTGTGGGAAAAATTTGGTGTTTGCCGAATTTATATATTTCTTCTCTTAGTGGCGTTCCCACTGAAAATGTACCGAAGTTCTTAACTCAGGTGGATTCGATCGCTATTTGGTTGGAAAATTCTGAATGGATACAATTACATTTATTTGTGACTTCAGAAATTTGATCGGCAAGCGTTTGATTAACCGGATATAGCGTATGTTATGAATTATAGAATATTTATTATATTGAACGCTTGAATCAGAGATTATTTAATTATTTCATAAGTGTGATTGTGTAGCGGTTGGAAATTGAGATGAAGAGATGGACAGTACGTAACAATGGTATATTAATTTTGGGGATGTTAATCTGTACCACTTTTTTTAGCTAACTCAATTTTATAACATTCAGATAGATAATTTTTCAATCTTCATGCTATACAATGTACTTCCACGCTTATCTGCTCTTTTGTTTTTGATCTTGTGCGTCTTTGGAGTCTGTGCTTTTACATTGAAGAACTGCTGTTGTGACTTGAAGGTTAAACAAGGTTGGAACTGATTCGTTGATCCTAAGAAACCTGCCGGGTTCGAAAATCTTAATAATTAGAATCTTGCAAAGGTGCCTTGTAAGACTGATGTTCTCCGATATTTTCGCTCAGTTTGTCTAACGCTCTAGCTTCTTTGAGTTTGTCGAATAAATTTTTTCCAAACAAAAATTCACCTGTCTTTATAGTAGTTAGGATGTCTCTGCTTTGCTTGATCACGCCAGGTAGCATTCTACCTGGCGTGAAGAAATGAATGTTTTCCTAGGTTTAGAAAGCTTGGAGTGAAGATGTGACAGAATTTTTGTTGAGTCAGTCATTCTTTCCATGAAGCATAGCTCATCAATACTTTCTCCTTCATCTGGCAGCGTTGATAACGCTGAGCCTAATTCCATTAGAGCGGAACCTACTGATTTTTGGTTCTCACGTATAAGAGTTGTGCTGAAAAACACCACGCGTGTCAAGATGTTTCTATTATGAAGTTACTATACCGTATGCAGGGCAAGTGCTGCGGGAACAGTGAATTCCCTGCAATACTGTCATTGTTTTCCGAAGTATTATTTGCAAACCTAATGTTCAATTGATAATTAATTGATTTCGAATTAGATTGGAAATTTGAATGATTGAATCGCCGTAATCTTGTTACGAAGCAGTCATTGGTGGAATTAATTCATAATTCCAAGATTCATAGAAAATCTGGCTAAAAAATTTGGGGAATGCCACATTTAGCTGTGTTTTCTCGATTCTCATCACTATCACCTGTATAGTTAGCAGAACAAAATTGAAATATTGGCGAGGATGTTATTTATTCTGACTGGGGGATAATTATTTATCTTAACTGATAGGATCGTATAAATTGATGGTGAGTATAATGTAAGCGGATTCTTCGATTTGGCCTAAGTATTTTCATGAATGGGTCGTGTTCAGAGGGAATCATCATGAAAGCACCAGTTCCATATGAAGAAGTATATTTTTCGAATGCAATAGAACGTTTTTGGTTTTATCGTGGTGTTCCAAAACTCAAATATAAATTATCTAAGTATTGCAAATGGCGGATGGCTTGGCGAGTGAAGTTCCTGACGGGATATGAGGTGGCTACCGCTGGTTGGAATCAAGCCAGGGATGAATATTTTGGAACCGGCGTTGTAGAATGGAAATGAGAATGGTCACCTCTACCTTTGTGCATACAACAATTGTTACAGCTTTGATAATTTCAAATACAAACAATGTACCTCGCATCGCTGATTGGATTCTTACTCAGCAGATTCATGGAGATATTCAATACAACACAATGGTTATTCTTCTCTTGGCATCACATGTATATTTGCTTTGTTAGAATTGGTAATTTTGGTGATTATAGACAAATCTTATTCATTTTATACCATGAAAATATATATGTGAAGCGGATATGTTAACTATATACATTCATTCATACCTTCTAATTGCATCCTACAAGTTGAAGTAGTTCTATCGTTTTTTCAAAATTTTAGGAATCATTTAAAATTTGGATATTATGTAGAAGAAACAGTTATAAACGAACGCTCAAATTTTTAAATCAATTCACCACCTAGTTTGTTAGATAAACGCTATCAAAAATCATTTTTCTGGGGCATGTTTCCTATACTTAACACGTGAAAGACTGTGACTTCAATAACATATGTAACTATAACAAGAGAACGAATCTTACCATTCACTTGAAAAACGAATATAATTTTCTTGACTATATGAAGATCATTTTAAAAAAAAATGAGAATTTTTGACCATCTAGTTTCGGATTTATCGTCTTTCGAAAGTAATAATTTGCACTCGACACCGAACGTGGAAGGGAGTGATTGTGACGATGCGACGTTCAGTGCCGCTATGTGTCTATGTGTGAGAGCCTATTTATAAATGACAGTTCTATGTAGAGGCGTACAGTCTCTGTTAAAAGTTTTTTTCCTACAGCGGAATCTACTAATAGGATATAACTATACGGAGCGCACAAAACTTTTGGCTCATACGTGTACCGATAGAACTATCTTAAAAATCACATCCGATATACAACATTCATTCATTGGCGATCGCAACCGGTCAGTTATTCATCTTATCATTGAAGTATATGGCAAATTTGAAAATATACTGGAAGACGAACAAATCATCATTTTTCCAATTTCATGCATATGGAAGCATATGTGAATATTTTGACAATGTAAGCTTTGGGAACATTCCTGTACCATTACAGAGTGGATTTCACTATGTGATAACACATGCCTTATGTCACTTAAAAAAAGTAGAATCACTATGTGACAAAAACAAATTAAAGATTTTTTTCATTTGTGTAGAAAAATTCACGTAGGAATAACGCACCCGAGAATATGGCGAGATTTTTCTATACACTTTCTGCATTTGTTCTCACTCTTTTCTTCTCCCATTCTTTCTCAGATTCTTCGTGACTTGGATGGACAAGCGGTGATGCTGTATGCAGAGTCGATAATTTCAATCGGTGGATAATGAGTTTTTGCTTCGGGGTAGGATGCGCATGGTCAGGGCATATGAGTTCCTGCACTTAGTAATTAGTGTAAACGACATAAAAGAAATGCGACAGACAGTGGGGACGAAGAGGAAGAAAGTTCTCAGTGCTGTGCACCGATTACTCGTAATTCAATACTAACTCATTCTCCTCATGCCCCATTCTCGTTCTTTCTATTCTTTTTGGCTTTATCCTCCAGATAAGAGAAAAAACGCGTTATGCGGTTACGACCAACTTTCGTCCTCTAAATCGAACGCGAAGCGGTGGAACGCGCCCTGGTGTAGTCTGTTCCAATGGAGTTTATTTTACAACCTCGCAATGTTACTTCCACAATTGTCGTATGCCTGTTATGTTGATGTTGCAGCTGTTGGCGTGGTCACATTCTTATTAGACTTTTTCGCTCGAAGTGGTACATTGAGATTTCACAGCGTCTCTCACCTTTTGTCTCACATTGCGGTTCTCGAATAATTACCATAAGAACATAACTATATTAGTATCATATGCTTGCATGATAGAGAAGAGGACCGGACTTACACGACCATCCATATTTTAAGTAACAATGTTTTCACATGAAGATACGTTAGCGGGGACGTTTGAGGAGAGTTGAGATTTTTCGCAGATATCCCGTATAAAGAGTTAGGTAAGTCTTTCATTTCCATTCATCGTTACTTTCGTATTCAACGCGGAAAGAGAAGGAATGCGTTATATATAATTTTGTCACTATAGTCCGGGTGGTATTAACATAACGGACGGGTAGTATTAGTGTTTTCGCACAGGTCGTTGTATCTCAAATACAATTAGATTAATGAAAAGAATCACGAAGATGGAGTGTGTACAATATCTGATAAGGGTAATAGGTGAGATATTTTACGGGCATTACATAGAAATGATAGACTCTTGTCTTATCCAGAAGTCGCAACCATTCTAGTATCGCTATCCTACTCTGAGTAGAACTTGAAACGTGTCTATGTGGGTCAAAGTTGAACTCATGTATTGAGTAAAAATTCTCAACAATCAGTGATTGCTGTTGATTTGAGAATCATGTTTTGTAGAAAGATGGTTGTAGTGATTCATCATCCAGACTGATCAATGAGGTTAGACGAACTGATTTTTTGATGTTACACAAATTTTTCGTATTAGCTGATTTGGATAAAACTTGACTATGATATCCAAATTCATATAGGACCGATTATTCCATGATAACATAAGTTCCATAATGATAGAAAACCGATAATTCGCGTATCATGTTGATAATTGAAATGATAGGTCATCCTTGTCGAATTCCATGAATTCATAATTGTTTTCTTCTGCATTATTCCTGACAGAGTAATGCATGTGTAAACTCCTGATAAAAGATTATTCGCACTGTGACCATTGCGTTAGTTGGTTTGAGTATCGACTGGTGATTGAATTCGAGGGTCGTGTTTGAATGACTGCTCCTGACCGGATTGTGATGTCTACCAAATGGGAAACGCAGTAAGAACAATTTAATTCAAATTCAGGTCCAGAAATAGTAGGATATGGCCTGTGCCACTGGTATGCACATGTTAAGGTAGCTAGAGTTTGGATGAGTCCAAATTTTGTTCATTATTCAATCGATGTGCTGCGCGATATATCAATTACGAGCTCTGTCGTAAATTATGTTTGTTTGCCCATAAAAGATTCGTTTCGTATTTTTTTCGTTCACTATACGTAAATTTCAATTTTCCCAATCAGTGACATTCAAATAAGGCAGGTATAGCAATATCCTCTTAGTTCCGACTCTGCGAATGCAGAATATTCATAATATCATTCAGTATTCTGTCGCAGCAAATGAATTGTTATTCTACTTTGTAACGTCGATGGCCTCTTGGTCGCACAATATTGTCCTCTTTTGCCTTTTTAGCGGCGAGGGGAATAGTTACAAAAGTTTTTATTTAATCACAAAAGGGCAACGAAAATAAGCGAAATGCAAGAGATGCCACGCAGTCTGGCCGATGGAAATAACTCAGACGCAACTGCCTGAGTCTTGGAGCCGAAATTGCTGTAAAAAATATTGAATCTGTACTGGGGCGTGGAAAATTAATGACTAACAAACGCAGAATTTACAATGAAGTACCAAAACTATTTATCTAACATCGAATTAACATGAACAGTCAAAAAAATCGATAGAACTAAAATATATTCAACTCAATTTTTAAATAATGACTTCGGTCTTAACACAATCTTCAGTTCTACTATAGCGAACGCTAAAATCGAAAATCTTGGTGATGAGTGCCTATTTGGAGCCTAAAGATCAACTCAACTCAATTCACTAGTGGGCATGGATTAACATGATTCTGCATCTCTTTGTAATGAAGCGATGATATGATAATATATTTGGCAAAACCATTCCCATCAGTGTGTGCACACCTTCTACAGTTCCATTCTGTTTGATTCACCTATGCAGACACAATTTTCATCAGATTTTCGATACACATGAGATTAAATTAATTAATAGTCATTTACTTAATCAACTGCATTAATAATGCAATTATGGCGTCACAACTATAATCTATACCGTCCATTTTTGACATGAATCGTTTAATAATATAATAAGTCACCAATGAGAAAAAAAATAAAAACATTGCAAAATGCATACGCTGCGCGCCGCCAAATATGAGGAAACTAGTAGGATTGTTCTTGTTGGCTTGCCACGCTCGCTCGCGAGTTGGGTGGCCATGCTTAGTTGTGTCCATCGCTAGTGATGATTATTGTTTGGTGGTGCTTAGTTGCAGGATTGCTTTTTCATAGATGATGCTAATATGTATCACATTACGAACTTCCCGATTTCATCAGTGGTTATTTGCATATTCGCATTGCTCGCACGCAAATTCTTATTTCCCCGCAACGATTGCCATGTGGCTTACTCATTATCTAAAATATAATACCGATCAGTATCACATTTAAAAAAAATAAAAAATGTAGCCGTTCTTAGTGGAAAATCGCCTAACTCCATTTCTATAAATTTTAATGGGTAGCCGAAACGCATTTTCCCAACAGGAAAATTACAAAATCGAACGAAAAAAAAAATATCGTATTATTGAAAATATGTCTATTGTCTGGAATATACGTAAAAAATGGTTCTTATCCAACTATCGTGTCATCTTATCAACTTTTTTGGAATTTGTCGATTTCCTTGCTGAAATTCGAAAAATAAATTGATCTCAATATGAATGACTCAATTAAATATAGTATGACGAATTAACTCAACTTTAATTTGTAAACAGTTCAATCTTTATCTACACACAGTATGAGAATTTTTTCAATACACAATAAATTATTCTTTTGATAATATGACGTGACTCAGATGGCTCCAGCACTTCCGTTCACCGGAAACTGAATTTAAAAATATGTTCTCAATTACAATGAATGTCGCTATTGCCGGTAGGAAGCAAGAGGAACAAGATTTTTTTTTCGAAAAACAGCATCAGTTTGAAATAAAAAACGCGTACGGCCATTGTTTCCTACTTTAGAAAATTTTCCAAAAATAGTAAATATAATTATTTGCGGATGGTTGAGGTAGGGACGACATGCATTGGAGGTCCATGCCAAATATGAAATCAATCGGTTTTTAGTAAAAAGCATTCAAACCTTGAAACCGTTCAGTGTGTCATAGTTACCACGCTGGAGGGCATATTCTCAAAGAGTTCAACCTCGAGAATATGTAAAAAGCAAAAATCGATTTTTTGGGAATTCGAAAATAGAATACCCCCTTGCGAATTTTCAGATTACAAGTTACCCACATAATTAGCAATTCCGACTGTGTAAAATCGTACGTCAGTGTGGTATACGATCTTGTTCTTCTGTTGAGTATGCAAATATTCTTCTTGTTTGTTCTAGGTGAGTGAGGTTGATATGTTCCCACATAGTATAATGTATAGCAGTGGAGGCAGAGGGTTCCGGATATGACTTGTACTGTTTTATGAAGTAAGCATTATGATTCATGGGTTTTGTTCCTACCTGCTGCTACATGGTATGAACTTAGTGGAGAGATTGAATCCACAAGACGCTGCATGGACCGGCGTGGCGATTCGAGTTGGTTCTCCACCGGAGAGCGCTCAAAACAACATTCACTCTAATAGATAATAAAAGTGAAGTAAATACAGCTACAATTTCGTATATCACAAGGATACTGTGTGCACTAACGGAGATTCGTATGCCTTTTTCATGTTTGTTATAGTTTTATTAACACAATTGAAAAGACTGAGTGGAAAATGAAACGCCATGTACCAGAATCGAATCCAAAATTGTTCAAATGTCCACCGACAAGCAAGTATTCCACTCTTGGGTGTCGAGGGTTTTTTTATGAGATTGAATGGAATGACCAAGTAAAAAAAAATGAGACAGTAATGTAAATCAATGAGAACACAATGAGTTAGATCATGATTCTTACTGCCCTTAAATCCTCGCTATAGATTTCGGCAGTCAGATTTTCGATTTTCATTTCTCTCTTACATTATATTAGTTTATATTTATGGATAAGAATACCGATATGATGTTGAGGTTGGTGGCAAAGGAGCAGCCACAGGAGTGGTAGCGAGAAATACGAGGAATACTAATACCGTAAATGAAATTGATAAAAATCAGCGGGGAGAGGATACCGGAATATTTCTGGGAGCGCATTTGGCATTTATATTTTTTTTTGTCCCGTGTAAGTAAAAATCAATTTCCGCTAAAGTACTTGTCATTCATGTAATATCAAAAGTTTTCATTGCATTTATTTCATTTTTTTCATCAATTAGAGTGACTATCGTTGGCTTATTATTGGCTTCATGTCCCAATTCGGATTACTACTGCATGGTGCTTTGTCAGACATTCGTATTTCTGCCAGCATGATCTGTAGATTGATCTCACTTGGTATATAGTGGCTGGCCCAGTTCAGTTTGAGATGAAATTATTACATGACGCTCCCATATCATAGAAGTGATGAATTTTCATTGAATGGAATCGTTTGATGTTGTTGAAATCGGTTCATATTGGGAGAGATGAAAATTAGTCATGCGGAAAAAATTAAATCAGTTTCCCTGAATCGTCGTTCTGTGACTATTCCTCTCAAAATGTTCATCTTGTTACCTATTTACTATCGGAATAACCGCCCTAATCATGTAATTATTAACTTCACGCACTGCAGAAAAGGCTATTATTTTACTAATCTTAAGTTTCAACGGTTATTGATAACTGGCTGTTATTTATTTTATTTTATTTGTTAGAATCCACGCTATTTCTTTGTCCTTGATGTTCTTCTTATATTAGGAATCTTGATGGTGATCCTTTTCGTGCTTATTACTATACTCTCCGTTCTTATCAGAGCTAAAGTTTGTAACTTATGTGCCATAACCGTAGCTCGCAAATTTGCGATTCTTTCGCTGTTTTCTTTGGGCGAAAAGTCGTGCACTGCCGGCGTATTTTCGATGTACTCGAGGACTGGTGCTAAGTCCCACGTAGTGTCGTAGCGAAGCCTTGAGGGCTTTTTTCTTTATACTCCTCGAGGAAATCGCGAGATCAATTTGTACTTGCCGATTTCGTGTGACAAGATAAATGCAACCGCCAATCTATCCGAATACAGTTTCCCATAACTGGCTCTTTCGTAATATCTCTCCGTAAGAAATTTTATGACATCTATAGTGCTTCTCTAGTCCTTTCCCCCGAAAAGTTCTCTGGATACGTTCGCTGTCTTCAATGGAAGCCTCGTAGCCAGCGGATAAACCGTTCCTTGTAAGAAGATATCAATATTCCGATTGGAAAAGAAAAGCACAATTGAATTAGAGACTTGTAGTGCCGCGAATAGTGGGTTCCACGGTTGAGATGGCCAGTATATTGCATTCGGCTTTTCCTGAAATTATTTTTTGCATGGTCCTTGAAATGAGAGAAAAATGGGGAAAGGCATTAAGGAGTCTGTCTATTTTGGATGCATGAAAAATACGCTATTTTCATCAATTTTTCAAAAAAATACTGTTATGTTTATTGACATAAAACTTGTTAGGCTTAAGGTAGTTGTACTGCTGGTGGCATAGTGTCGGAAAATTCTAAATTTTTGTATACTCATCAAGAGTATTCAGATATAATTACCATTCAAATTTGAACTCGATTGGCGTCTTAAATTCGAGTTATTTATCATCAAAGTTCGGATTATTTACATTGCGAGAAATGAGAAGTATGCGTTCTAAGCAACGTTCGCAATTTTAATAAAGAAACTAGCGGTCGGAAACTTCTAAAAAACTAACAGAATATTAATTAATTATTTCTGAATTAAAAAAAAATAAGATATTCACCGTTTTATTGTTGAGATATCGTCACTGAAAGTTCAATAATAATTAAAAAAATATACCAGTCAGTGAATTGGATTGAACAATCTGACAACACTGACAACACAAATTTGAACGGTCAGAGGAGGAGTTGAATATCAAATTTTATTTTCAATAGGCAATAAATATTTATTATTCAAATTTTAGGATTTATTTGAAAAAAAAGAAATAATGAACACACACGTGGAACGAGAATATACATTAAATAAACGCAGACGCAGCACAGGGATAACACATATTCAGTACACTATACAGCAACTGGTAGAGCATGCGTAACGTTGACAGATTTTAATTTAACAAAATGTTTAACAGTATGTGTGTATACGTATATATGAGTAGTGTGTAGGTAACCTTTCCTCGTGTACAGTATCAGACAAAAATAATGTCTCATTTTTACTACAGGTTAACCTACTCTTACTGCGCATATGATCCATAACTTTTTAACAATATTCTAGTAGCTCAACTACCTTAACAAAGAGATTCATAAATTACACTAAAAAATTTTTTTTTATCGATTTTATCCTCTACTTTAGCGTGAAAATTCCAGGTAAACAGGAGACCTCAAAAATCTGAACAACGGCCCATCAGAGACACAAAAATCGAATGGTTTTAGGTTTAGTGTGGTAGTGAATATATCCCGTACCTCGAGTATCAATTTATATGTAAAAGTAACAAAATGGCGGATAGAAAAAAAAAACCGAAAAACATTTTTTTTTTCATATTTTTCGCCAAGAAAAAATAGTGAAAATAAAAATGTTGCAATAATTCTGGTATGGGATATAGCGATAAATGTACAGAATTTATCCTCTTGAAGTTACAAAGTAGGCAGACTCCTCAAGTCCCTCTTCCTCATTTCAGGGGATGGTGGACGCGTCCACTGTTTCTGTGTTTCTAGAGAGGAATCTTCTACATTTTTTTCGCGTTTGATGCGAACAGATTTATTGAAAGCGGCCGAAATTTTAATTCTATTTTTGAAACAGTCTTTTCTAAAATCACCCATTCTGTGTCTATATTTGTAGACCTTGAAGCTCTGTGCGCTCTCACATTTTCTTTCAATGGAATATGATGCGATCACCCAAAGCTTTCTAGATTCACACCATTCCCAGATACTCCTTGCGAGATAGTTTATGCCATATTTCTTATGCCTCTATTTTTCAAAGATCGCGAGTACTCTTCTCCTTACAATGAGCGTCTTATCTCGTCAAAGAAGTGTCTGAATTAATCTTTAAGGGAGACACGTTCGGTCGAATTTTATTAACACCTCTGCTAATATTCATCTTCCACAAAAGTAGATCTTCTCACAATTTATCATTAATTGTTACTTTCCCTTTACAACCATTATCGTATGTCATGTGGGCTAAAAATTATTGTCTTTCTAATCTTTTGCAGTACGTCAGACTATACGCTATTGTTGTCGTCGCTGCATTGAGTGTCCTGAGAAGACGTGCTAATTCGGGATTTTGTGTGTTGTTCTTTGCCTAAAAGGGTTAACATCTTATTTATTTGATCTTCCTTCTTCTGTGATAATTTAAGTCGATATTATGCTGAGTTAATAATAAAGCCGGAGAATTCGCAGCGCTGGCTCGATACTAAGGTATTTTTTTCCTCGTCAATAATTATTTATCATAATAAATCCCAGGTGCTGTTAAAACGAACCCTTGTTTTCGCGACGTCCTTCATAAATTTTCCGTACGACCGATTAATAATTAATTAGAATATCGTCGATATATATCACTAAGAAGATGCTCAGATTTCGTAATTGACTGAAGATTGACTTCATGATCTTCGTGAAAGTAACCGGACTTGTATTCGAACTGAACGGAAAGCATGCAAATTGAAAGAGTTTTCCTTGAGAAGAAAATCTGAAGTATTTTCGGTGTAGTTCATAATCAGGTAGGAGAAAGTATGTATCCTTCAAATCTATTATTCTCGTAAATCGTTTCTCGATAATCAACTTTTTGCGGTCAGAATATTTGATGCTGATCTCTTTTTTTTGCTATTTCCGTCATCACGGCAGCAATATCTGTGTATACTTTCCGTGCATCCGCATACAGCTTTATTTTTCTCGGATATTTTTCGAGACTTTTATCAGTTTCACCTGGAGACCCGTCTTCATCTATTTCTGCCACCTATTGAAAATCTCAAAATCCTTAATATTTGCACTATGAATATGATTCTTTTACTCTGACTCGCGATCCGTGGCGTGTAAAAATTTCACCATAATGCAATTCTCAAATGAGAACAAAAGCTGGATGCGTTGGGTCGGTCAGTTAACTGACGTACCAATACTTTACGTATCTGAAAATCTTTTACAGATAATTACGTGATCGAATGAAATTCTTATGCAAGCAGAAAAAAAGAGTGTAAGGACGTCTGTATAACTGCGGTGTGGAGAATCGATAGGATTTGCTTTGACTGACTGGCAATCTCGAAATCGCAGAAAATGACTGCTCATATGATGTCGTGTGAACGTGACTCGAACATAAATCGATAAAATCATCCTGTGAGATGTGGAGCCAAGCTTAGTGCTCGTTGAGATATTCAGTATGGATTGTATTCTGTTCAAAATATGCGCGTAAGAAAGAGTTGCTTCGATCAAAGGCTGAAAGAACGATTTTTAATATACTTCTGTTGGTAACTTTTCACTAAACCAACGATTGGGTCGATATATGCAAAATCTTCGCGATAGAATCTGGCATGCTCCAACAACTCTATACTAACAGATAGATATCATTGGCCAACATTGAGTAGGGTAATATAAGTAAATCACTATCTGTATGCCTCTAGTAACCGGCTGCTCATGTATGCGTTTCACGATTGTTATGAGTGGTTTTGGAGCGCCGTGAAAAACACAATCTGGATGAAATAAAACATGTGTGAAGATAACCGTAATAGAATTTCATCAAAACTATATTCCGAAAAATAGATTGTAAGCATTCTCTTCTCGAAATTTGAAATTTCTGAATTTTCGAATATCACTTGAGAAAAATTCCCGTTGGGGGAGCGTCGTTCATGAATGGTGGGGTACAAGGAATGGTATGATCTTTCCCCTGTGTGAGCGTTTTTTCTCAATTATTTTTAGTTTATACGCCTTCTTTCACCAATGATATTTCTCCTGTGGTATTTTTTTCAACTACATTCTCTTTTGTATTTTTCTTTCAAGTCATAATTTCACCAACCATCAGAGAAATAAATACTTCGATTTTTATGGATGGAGGAGTTATTTTTCATTAGAATTCTGATCATATTCGTGTCTTCGAAATTTAAAACAAATTTCTGAATGTTCCAAGCATCTGGAAGTGTATGTTTCTCTTGCCAAGGAATTTAATGTGCTGATGAACAGCATACACCACGATACATGATTTTTATGTCTGGGCACGTTCATTTTGCAGGCGCAAAAATAGGGATCATGCCCGAACTAATAACACGATTTGAATGGTATATGACGTAATCGATAGAGCTTAACGTAATTTGGTGTTGAATAGATTTTCGTTCGATTTGGTTGAGTAGTTTTTCTAGTTTTTTTATTAAACATACTGAAAATGGAATTTAAACGGGAAAATTTATATTTCTGTGGGAGTTGACGAGTGAAGATAGCAAGTAGCATCGGGAAGTTATTAATGCGATACCTATTGGTATCAAATATGAAAAAGCGATTCTCCAATTACGCTCTACCAAAAAATATCTACTATCTAGCATGGGTACCTTACTCGAATGCGAGCGCAGCGAACGAGCGAGAATAACCTCACACTCGAGGGAGCGCAGCGAGCGCGCAAATACAACTATACTTGTCACATTTAAATTCACCAAAGTTCATCCTGAAGTATTGAAAGGAACATTCTATCTGAAAATGAGATTGGAATCCAAAATTTAACCGGTCTCTTATTGCAATTATTGTGTTTCCCATTTATTTAACAAGCAGAGCAGTACTTTTAATAGTTATGAATTTCATAACTCGTTAACGCTCAAACACATCATAATGACCGAAATAAATGTCTTGGTAGGACATTGGACGCTCTACAAAAAATTAGTTGAATCATCATTCGATAAATCTACTCGAGCGATATTCAAGATTAATCTCAGAATATAGTATTCATCTCCGATGCAGTTATGAAATGTGATTTTTGAGAAAATATTACACTTCTTGACATGGGAAGGAAAACGAAATGGAAAAATGAAATTAGTGGTACGACTTCTAAAGAGTTTGGCCATGATAATCCTCCTGCGAACGGTAAAAACCTGACTTCCTAAAATCGGAAAATTTGCATGGAAGGGTAAAGTTATACGCCATCCTCATGTGCCTGAACGTCGAGATGTTATCAGTCATGAACTCCAGGTAGGGTAACCACTTGTTGACTGTACTCCCGATGTGAATACTATCATTTTAATTGCAAATAGTTTCAACACATTGAACCTGTATATTATAGCTCGGATATCGGAGTCCATTCAGCCAGATCCTGCAATATTAACTCAAAAGTAATGCACTACAAATGCAACGTTCCCACTCTACGTAATAACCTGTAACAAAATTATATTGGATCATAGCAAAATGACCGATGACTTACCGCTCAAGGCATTGGCATCACTGACACATTTAATGCCTGTAAATAAGCATCGAATATGCAATTTGAGAGCGGTAGTAATAGGCGATATCATACATTGACATATTATTTTGTCAAAAAGTTAATAATGAAACTTAAATCTGATAACAAAGTTGTGATATTGCAAGAGACTCAATATTGATTGCATTGATACTGGATATTTGTAAATCTACGATGACATTACTGTTTACCTTATAATCGGAGCAACACGACATTATTTTCAAGTGAATAACTGCAATCCGAGTACACCGGAATGAATAATAATTCTGTGATAAGACACTCCTAATTTTTATCCCGAGTTTTATTCAATCAGGGATATCATCAGTCTCCAATGAAAATTAAAGCATGGGTGGGCAGATCATAGACAAAGCAAGCTCGAAATTCTTTTTTCGAACTGTCATTAGAAAGGTGGTAACGGTGGATTCGTCTCGATCCCTTATTATTCCCTCCTCGTGCCTGTATAGTATAGTAATATCTACAAAGTATGATACCAAGGCTGTCATATAAATGATGTTACTTTTATGCTCGAATGCGTGGATATTTGATCCGAAATAAACTCAATTTCTAGTGGTGAGGCGTGAGAACGAATTTTCAAATAAGAACAGACGAAAAATAAGCAACGTAAAATGTAGACAAGCCTATTGTGAATAGTTTAATTAAAATTAATGGCCAAAGTTCAACAGATGACAAGTTCCATCGAAAATAAGATATAATCAGTAGATACCGATAAGTAATTGACTATTGCCAATCGAGATGATGATAATTAAATATTTCCAATATCTCACTAGAATTAGTATTGCGTAGTAAGTATATCTATAGCGTGCCAGCTGGTCACTCTGCGCTATGATATTTCACGTAGATTTTATATCTAAGGCTGCTTGCCACTGCTGTTCGCGTATTACCCAACTCACCTTTCACCACTGAGTTGACTGGAATACAAATAATATATTGATTCATATTTTTGTATATCCCATGATATGTATAATAGATCCATGTGCTTACTCGTATCTTAGGTCCTAATATAGCCACGGAGTAAAATGTAAAGAAATCTCGCTTCCATATGCGGACAGAGAATTCTAGTGAAAATTATTATAGTTATATAGAATGGGTGGATAATGTTCACATTTTGGCAGAAATTGTGATGGTCACATCAGAATATATTATAGTCTCAATCAATATTCACGATGCTCTGCAGTGATTTTAAAAATTACATTAGTGAAGTTTACTTTCAAATTTTTACGCTGATAAAAAAGTAAAAATTACTTATAATACAGATCATATTTTACCATAATATAAAAGTTTTTTTGGCATCTGTTTCCATCGTGACAAAGTAAAAATTATTCATAATGTAAATTATATTTTTCTGTAAAAGATGCGGAAATTAATACACAATGTATCTATTGATAGTCATGCGTTTCGAGCTCTCTGTAATCGATCCAGCGTTATAAAGTGTATGTCACTTGTCGATGGCGTTTTTCTTTTGTTCAACCTTCTGATACTTATGCTGTTGTTAATATCTGACTCACGCTAGAGTAGTGAACATAAATTGAGTAGTGTACCGGTGGACACTTTGATTGTAGCGTAAGTAACGAAAAGTTAGTGATCACAACACCCAAGTCTCTCACAACAGAGTGTCAATCTAATTCCAACGGTAAGTTATTAGAATTATTTATGCATAGAAAATGAACTTACATTGAGCTTTTTACAATTGGCAATGAAAATTTTCCTGCATGTTGGTCAAGTGACATATGTCAAATGTGTGGTGATGTAATATAATAAATGGAAAGTGTTTTAATTATTTTTTGTTTTTCGGGTTAATATTACAATTAATATTCACGCTAATCTGTATCATTATTTACTCTAGTGAGAAAAATATTTACTTTGCGCCGTAGTAAAAATAAAACAAGTTGAGAGTAAATTCTTTAATAGCGATGTAGTAAAGATCCTCAAATTTTTTAGTAAACGCCATCGTATGAAGTAATAAAATTCTGGGTTGACCCTCCTTTACTCCAGAACATAGTGACTAGCCACGTGGAATAATGTGCTCGCAAAGGAAAAATTCTTCCTTTTTCTTTCTCCGTGTAAAAATCGAGTCGGCATATAGAATTTGTGTTTTTACCATAATTTGACCTGTATAGTTAGCAACCTGGTGTCATCTTAGTCATTCTTGATACAAGCTGTAAATGGTCGGGGAGTATTGGAAAAGTCGATAAGAAGTATGGGCATATCATTGCCGCATTCATAATTCTGTTAATGATAGATGAAATCGATCAATTTTCAGTTGAGAATGATGAGGGCAACTGGCTCAGTCGTGAATATGATGATGTTGCCGCGGAAATCATTATAGTAATATAATTATAAAATTTGACGCATTTCAACATTCTGTGGTGGAATGGATTTTCATCGAATAAGCGGTAGATTTCAAGTTTCTGTTTAAGAGATGTGTCTTGTACTCGTCTCGAGATGCTGTGAGATTTGTTAACAGAGCCTCAAAACGCTGGTTGGATTCAATATTTGTTAATTTGTCGGTTTCGGATATGAATTGTATGAATTTGGAAGTAGATTTTGTTTTCTCGAAGTGTTTCAAATCAAGCAAATAAATGAACACGAGCATAGTCAACCGACAACATTCCATCCTTCACTTTGATGCTTGATATAATTCACTCCAATGATGAAAAGTAACGGCAAAGTCTACGTTTACCGAATTTCATCCTTTAAAACGTTAGACTCGGTGAGCAATTTCGGAAAATCCATTTTTTTTCAATTTCAAAATTCGATATTACAACCTTTTGAGAATATTCTCGACGTAATTCATATATAACAAATATTTGATTGCTTTACGACAGTCGTTAAAACTCCCGTTAGGGAAAACCGGGATAAATTGAAAGTGACGAAGCAATTTTTTCATGCGATTACTTCTATTGTGAATAATTTTGAGATGAACTTTGATTTTGAACGGATGTTAATTGATTTAAAAAGTTAGTAATTCCAAGTAAGAATCTTCATCAAAAACAATTATAATAACGTATACTCTGACCAATCCGCCACGAAACATCTTTTCAAGATAATGGTTATTTTAATTTATATAATTTACATTTTGAATACCTTTACGGCTGTTAATTGATAGTTTATCAATTGCCGAACATAAAATGAATTTAAATTAAATTAAATGTTTCCATGAACTCATATTAGAACAAATATAGAAATCCCACTTATCCCGAAGTTCATTTTGCTCCAGTTTCTCCGATGTGCAATTGTCACCTCACAGGTGGAATCGTGGGACGTCGAGAGCTTATCCATTGTAGGTGTTCGTAATATTAAATTATGATTTTTCAAAATTAGAAGTCAATCTTTCAGGTTTATAGAAAGATCTTGATAATTCAAATTATGATCTCATACATACAGAATTTCTCGCTTCACACCAGCATCTTTCGTCGATCGAAGTTAACTTCCCTAATTTACGTGAAATTTCTGTATAAACACCAGTATCTATTGTCGGACGTCCATTGTTTCCATATGTGTTTGTATTTATACATGCTGGAAGCCCCAGTGACTCGCCAGTATCCATCTGCAAGCTTGGAACGCAATCGTCCAGCTACGAACATGTTTAGATACGCAAGTCCGGTTTGGTTAGTGAGGTCGGGAAGTTGTAGAATCTTTTTTCTCATTTTTTCTATCTCTTCTTCTCTCCAACGCCTTCCGTTTATGTATTTTGTTTAATAATTTTTTTCCGTACTCCCCTGTTCGCTGTTCTTTTTTCTTGTCTTAAGTTCCCTTCTTCGCACAGACTATATCTTTTCTTTAGGCCTCTGAGCCATCCTTATGGCTATGAACGAAATACTCTCTCTTTATTCGGATGTCATTCTATGGTTGAAAAATCTGTCACTGGAATTACTGATGTTACTGTAACTATTCTTGAAGGAAGCAGAATGGAATTTTCGGTTCGGCACTTGGTATATGAAATTTTCCATGTGGTGAATGCCCTCATGTGAAGAATTTTTATAATAGGACAAAGGTCATTGAGATAGTACTCCTTCTGAGTATATGCAGGGACGACTAATATTGAAACCCGTACATGTACAAAGGCATATTATAGTGCGACATCAACGTGAAGGTAGTGGTTATACTTGGATGAACAGAATGAATACGATCAATAGCATATGAGACATCCCATGCTAAATTTATCTATCAATAAATATGCAACTCCGATTTCGCTGAAAATTCGATACGGTTCAGTACCTATCCAAAAAAACTCCGCTGACGTTTCAATTTTTTAGTTGAATGGTTCCTGAGATGAGAATTTTTTAAAAATTTGGTAATTTTTTCGAATGACACTAAATATTCGAAGAATCGATCAGTTCTTCTCCCAACTGTTTGTTCCGAGACATATCATTTTTTACAACTGTATATAGGAAACCAAATGTACCTCATCTTCTAACGTTATGTTCGATTTTGTATTGGAATTATGAATTGATGTGAGAATTTTGGAAACTTAGCGTAGTTGAACTAGCCTGAGTCAATCATGTTTGCACTTTTTTCTGTTATTCGAGATGTTCATGAAAATTCTCATTTTTTTGTTTGACAACAATATTTTTTCTGTTTAAACACATGGCTAATAAAAATTTCGAACGAAACTCATTTGTTTCAATAGCGTTCTCATTTTTACAAAGCATATTGTATTTATTTCTGTTGCAGCTTAAGCGATTTAACATTATTTTCTGTATCAGAATTTAAGTATCGTTTCACGGTAAAACATTCATCGTTGCTTGGAGTCTCGCAGGAAAATTCTTGAGCTGTCCATGTTGGTTTTGCTCTTATACATCAAGGTTTGAGACCGCTCTATTTCTAGAACTCCTTAAATGTAACAATTTGTCGATCAAATGTAATTTGTTATTATGAATACACAAAGACTTCATTTCTGCTCGAATTAATAACAATTCGTCAAGACTCTACATGAAGCCTCTGACAATAGGGTGTCTTGTTACAATACAGCATTGATATTTGGAGAATTGCTCGAAATGTCCATTTGATTGTATTGTGTAGGACACATGGGAAAATTTCTTCGAAAATTTGTTCATATCGGTAACAAAACCTACTGCTGTTTTCCCTCAAAGTATAATTTCATTTCCAATATTGATCCAATTACAGGCTCGATGTGAACTGTGCCATAATAGCTCTCTCTATGAATTCGAGATAACAAAGTTAATATCATACGCATATACCTCTGGCAGTCTCGAATGATGTGATAACGAGATGGGTGTAAGATTACTATAGAAAATCCTGAAAGCTCCAAATTTCCGATTGTTTCAACCAATATTTGATTTTTAGCATCGAGAAATTGGTGCAAACACTGTCTTCTATGAGATGAAATTTTCACTTCTCCGTGTATTCCAGGTAGTTGATCGAAAATGTATGGCTACTCACATAATATATATAACTATATGGATATAGTAATAGGAATGAAGAGTAAAGGCAGTAAATAATGAGCGTGACAGACGAAATGAAGGATTGTGCTCGCCTTGATATATGGCAATGTATCGCGTGCCAATACTTTTGCATTTTGCATGCAAATGTGAACCCCGTGGGGGTGCGAGGCCGGCATCAATCAATGACAGACGGCAACTGATTAAAAATTGCGCAATGTACATGAATTATTAATGCGACAATAAACGTGCAAACTCCGAGGCGTTGCAACCCCTTGTTTCTCTCGCTGTGTATATTTAAAAATATACATATATGCATGCATGTGTGTAGTTAAACATGACGGGTGTGCCAAAATATATTGAAACTAAAAAAATGTGTTGAATACTACTTTCATGAGGAACGACATGAGATGCCAGGCAGTCTGTTGATTCTACCTTGTTCAATGATACCGGAAAGCATAAGCACCCGCTCCCAACGCACTCAATACATCAGGAAAAATATGTCGATATTCATTCATGAAATTTTAGGGGAAAGAAAAATATTTAAGGGAAAGAGTGGAGTGATATCCCAAAAAATCAGGGGTCTGCTTCATGAAATTACTTATAGAATTACTGTTGATATAATCGAAATACTCTCGATAGGTATTTGACGTTTCGTATGTCTGTGGGAAGATTTTGGTGATCGTTTTGTCTAATTTTTCAGCAAAACCATAAATTTCACTATCAGGCTTCATATAAAAGTGAGGCAAATATCCATCATTCTACCACAAACTGGGTTAACTTGTTTTTTTTCTCTCTTTGCTACGTGATTCTTTCTGCTACTGGGAGGGCTTTTTAAGAAAATAGAACCAAAATTTTATTACTGTTACGATGTCTCGATTCAGGTGCAATCGTTAGTACATGTTCAACTCTTCAATTGCTAATACAATGTTTCATCCCACTATTCCGACAAGTGGATGTTCCCAGGGGTTTTCTTCCTCTCAACTTTTCCATCACAGTAGCTGTTTTGATTCGCTTCTCAAGATTTTTAGTCGGACTGCTGACGACCGATTTTGGGAAGGTGTTTTAGGCAAGTTGAAATAATAAAAAAAAAGTACTGTTACAACCGATATATATGGAACTATGAGTCGGGTAAAGAGTTTGCGGTTATTTTTCTACTGCGCAGCCTATCACATTTTAGTCGCATAAGCGAAAATAACAAAGTTATTCACGAAAAAAAAAAGAAAATTTTGGGAACAAATGTTCTTTTAATTGTTATAACTTTTTTTTTGCCATTTTACAAAAAAATGACGTCTATGCAATTCGATAGAGGATTTTCCAACAAACAATCTCTATGGAAACGATTTGCGAATCTCATTTATTTGTTACTATTTTATAGCGCTAAAAATGTCACATAATTTGCTTGTACTCGTTAGTATGCATTACTATTAGCCGGGTCAAGTTTGATATGCAAGGTTAAATAAATTCACATAACGCTGAAAATTTGTACAAATGTTTGGAACACCATTGTAAATGAAATGTGAAAAGTCCCCATCGATCCGCCATTTGCAAAAAAATTTATTCTAGGTCAAAGTTCGCAAATATGGGTTTTATAGGGTTTTTAGCCAAATGGTGAGTTTCAACATAAAAATAGATCAGACTAAAATTGAAGATCATGCTTTTTTTTACCTATAATTACCTATAATAATTGTTGATATAATTTTTCTCCTAAGAATCACCGTTTCTGAGAGATATGTGTGTGTGTGTGTGGGGGGGGCTCGATGAGCGAAGATAGCAAGTAGCATCAGGAAGTTGATGTGATATCTATTGGTATCAAATTTGAAAACGCGATTTTCCAATTGGCTCAATTAAGCACCACCAAAAAATAAACCCACACGCGAGCGAGCAATTACAACCCTACTTGGTTTATGTTCATATCATCCCATTTGAAATCGTGAGGTGATAATAATGTTGCAGGTGCCTCGTTGTTTCGCTGAGAACAAAGTGTCAGTCCAGAGTAGTTCCAGATATTGATTGTCATCAATACCGAACTCACTGCCCTGTCCAATCATTTAGAGCGGCAAGAGGAATTCAGCTTTATTTGGTAGTTCGGTAGTGATGGAGAGCTTACATGAGCCAATTGGTTGTCAAGTGTCGTCTACCCTACCACCTATACCTTTCTAATGAGTGACCGGGTGTGATTGCGATAGGCAAGATGTCTAGAGGAAGGTACAATGTTCGATTGTTATAAATCAAAGTTTCTGGGCGACTCGCCTATATATATATAACGATGTATGTATATCATTATCGCCCGTCATATATATATGTATACTCTTTTTCTTTTTCTTTCTTTTCGCAACGCACTCTTCATGGATAGATATCAATTTGCGAGCGGGCGAAGCGGATGAACGCATAACCGTCAGTGGCATCGGGAAGTTTTCAATGATACCTATTAGTGTCAAATATAAAAAGCAATTTTGCAAATAACCACCACCGAAAAAAATGCAGGACTTAACTCGTTTTATTTTACATTTCTCCTGTTTGCTTCTCAGTCATTTTTCTCTGATTTTTTTCCTGTAAAATTTCCTCCTAAGGGGTACTAGTTAAAATAACTGAATGTTTCTCCTATCTCTTCGGTTCGTGCTTTTCTGTGTTGAAGTAGGCAAGGTAACAATATCAGTAAGCCGCACTGATAGATTTATTGAATCTTCCGATTGATTCATCGATAGTTGTTCGTCGGGAAAATTTTCAGTGCATACATTTCCAGGTGTCAAAGTACTAATAGAAGTTTCAGGTTGTGCAACTTCAGATAAGTTTTCAGAAGTTTGAATTCGGGTTCTACGACTTCAAATGTTGAAATTTCAAAAATTTCAAAATTTTTTCTCGGTTTATTGGATGTATATTGATGTATACCTGCTGCTTTTTCTATATTAGTGACATGGTTATATCCTCTGGTGAACAATCCAATAACTTCGTATTAAGTAATTCTTCTTTCTACATGTTCAGCCATATATAAATCACATTGTCGATAATATGCTTTTTTTAGTGGCCCAAAAAATGTCAAATCTAGTGGTTGCAGACGATGTGAACTGTGTATTAAATCTTGAATCCTCCAACGTTCATATTGACTTGTATTTAAGACGCCCGATACGCGCATAGCAGAACCTAAAAATGATTAATATCCCGCACCTAGAATAACACATTATCAATAATTGTTCAATGCCCGGTCGTACCAGGAATATCGATTTTAGAAGTTTCGGATTCCGGGTGAGGTCAATGCCGATTTTGTTGGGATCATTACCTTGTTCAACATGACTATTGGAATTGAGTTCAACCTCTCAATGATGAGAACTTCAAATATTCGAGCTGAATGTTCATTATAGGGCGGGATTTTCATTCGTAAATATCATAGATCCACTATTGACACGGAATACGACCTTTTTTGGGCCCGAAATTTGATCAGAAGTGGATCTGAGGGAGGGGATGATTTGTACTTACTTTACTATTGAGGTAGGCTTGTCTAACCTCCGTCAATATTTTGCCATGATCACTCACTATGACTCCGACTGATCTGGTCCATTTAGTTCTAACTGAACGCTGGAGGCGGCCATGTCGTGATTGGCGCGGACACTTGGTTTTGGCAGTCAAAATACAAAGCGGTTCCAGGACTATTGGGTCGAAGTAATCAGAAGTAAATAGTTGAGGGAATTTAAAAAAAAAGAAGAAATTGTGAAATTGGTAAAAAGTCATGGGCGCGATTATAGTAAGCCTATAAAATTGAACCATGATCAAAATTTGTTCATTTCTACTGATGGATAACGTTATCAGTCACGGTGTAATACACTCAGTAGATTGCGGGAAGATTTGTCTCAACAACTTGTTTAATAAGGTGATATTTTGTATGGAAGTGACTTGGGACAAAAATGAGAAAACACGAATATAATTTGGAGAAGATTATAACAGAGCTGATAGTGATGGCTCTGAACCAGATTTTGGTAATGCTGCTACGGTAGTTTAGTCCTGGTTGCTATGAATGCCAAAATTTGACGCTATCTCGAAGGGAAAATAATCTTGTATCGACTGAATAAAATGATGTTATAATTGCAGAGAAAGAGCGAGAGATGCTTTATGTTCTCACCAAAAAGCTCACAGTACCAGGACAGCATGTTCATTGTGTCCATTGAATCATGAACTAAATTATTTTTTCTTTTCAAAAAACGATGTCAAGAAGATCCGATGGGAATTCCAGTTTTGGATATTGGAAATGATAGAAGTTGAAATTTTTTCAGTGAAACAATTGACTTTGTCTAAGTGCTACACTTTGAGAATTTTTCATTGGGCAGATTGCAATCTTTCTTCAAATAAACAATCGGGATCTAATTTTGACGTGTTGCAATTCTTCAATTTTTCCAGGTCGAAACTTTGGATAGGGGCAATATGACAACCGTCTACGTTTGACTTGTGTAAGAATCGCCCGGTTTAAGCAATTTCGAGGTTTCGATAGGTGTAAGCGTGTCGGGTTCATAAAATCGGGACGCACTTCGAGTTTTGATATCAAATGGCAATTTTACGTTGTCTTCTCATTTGCTAACTCTGGGATTCTTCCGTTTTGATAGTCATACATTAAATAACTCCAGATGTACTGAAAATATTCAAAATTGTGAAGAAAACGTTCTGTCATTAACCCCCAATCCATGAAGGGGGTCAAATCTGTCCGGGCAAAAATTACTTATCGAAATTTCTGTTGAAAATGTCGAGACATCTGTTAACAAAAAAATATATATTGAAAATAACAACATCCAGAAAACTTCTGTTCGTCCTTCAAAAGTACATATAATTGTAGGTGTGGTAGCGCGCAGACGAAATTGACCCCCATTCATGGATTGAGGGTTAAACAGTATAAGTGCTTTGTTTCTAAACAAATATCTGACCAAAATAAGGATATTGTGGGCGTTACACACATTTGGATGACCAATGTAGATATGTGGAATTTCATGATTAATGAGAATAAGTAGAATTGAAAATCTGGAGTAGTGTGAAAATGTGGAGAATCGTCAATTGTACAGAGTGAAATCATCAAGACTCAGAAATTTCTTTGCAGCATATATGAAGATTTATAGTTCTTGAATTACCGCAGTTGCAATCATAAGTATGGTGAAGGATGTTGGCGAGATTAAGTAGACGGTTGAAATTAGGGAAAGTATAAAGAGTTTTTGACGATGAGAACAATATTTTGGAAATTGGTCATGACAAATGGTTGATAAAAATTTTTGTCAATAGAAACAACAAAATCTTAATTTTTTGGTTGCCAATGTGTGATCACTTCATAGCGATGTGGATTGGAAGGAACATATTTCATCTGTCATTTCTTCATCGAAGGAATAGTTTCCCTTGTTTCATTATTCTAAGTTGCACCTCAAAAAATTAGAATCGATGTAATGAAGTGATATATTAGTGTGTGGACGGCAAATAACTTATCGATCAAGAAGCAGAGAAGTCTTGTCCCTTGCTGCGGCGGGGTAGAGTTTATTTTGAAGTTTTCAGATTAATTTTAACAGAAATTTGACATTCGTTACTTTGAAAATTCGAATAGTGTTGCGATTTCGTCAGAGTCATTTTCGAAAATCTGCATTTTCAGACTAGATATATTAACACTTGTTCAGAACTACGAGATCTTCATTATACTTTTGTTTTCTTTTTGATTCGATGTTTCGCGCGTGTCGACTGATAGTTCGTCGCAGCGCAATCTCACTGTTTTGATATGAACTTTCGCACTGATCCCATCTGTCTTTTATGAATAACAGACCGAAGTCATCGCAATTTCTTTTCGAAGATATTCTGCACACTGCAATAAGAGTCTTATGTATTTCTACGCCGTTTACCACACATTATAGTACAAAAATCACACGAAACCGAAGAACCCAATTTCCCGAAATTAAAAAATTTCCATGAATCAATTGGGTATCTTCAAGCAGTATCGTAAGAGGCATGCGTTTGAAATATTTATGATAATCTATTTTTGATATGAGCATATTTTTTTATACCTCTAGTATTCTTTTGTTGAGATCCCACAACTGTATGGTCTTCGAAGGTATCTGCGAACATGATGCACGTCATAACGATAAGTGATTTTTTGGATGGGGAAACGGATCCCTATGAAAATATTCATTTGTTCTAGTGACAGATTGGGATTTTGACATATTCCTCAAATTTCTTATTCCCCCGGTCACTTATGTCAGTTAATTCACAACTTATTCAACTTACATCGCAGCTTTTTTGAAGTATTGCCTGAATATTGGAAGGGAAAATCAGAGAAATGTGCTCGTCGCATCACCAATTACTATTTTACATTATTCCCACACCATTCTTCAGGAAATAACTCGATGATCACTTTTCAAGCGTCAATTGTAACTGTTTTACACAAATTTATGTCCTTCTAATTCTGGAAATTCGGCTTAAGCTTGTTAGAAAGATATGAAAAAGATGTGGAAAGGAAGGAAAAACATTACAGATGAAAAAAAATAATCAACCCCAACGGGCTGGGTATTCATCAAAAGAAAAACTCCGACTTCGGACCAGTACGTGCTCTCTCTTTATTCCAATTTACATCTTGCGACGAATTATAATATTATTAATCAGCACCATAAAATTATCACTCAAACCAATCCATTAAAATCAGGAAGTGAGAAAGGAGCGAACAGGAAAATAATGTTTCGTTATTTTACGTCTGTATTGATATATTCAAAAGCATCCGTATCTATTGATATTCACGAGTGTGATCGGTACCGTGCCGTGTTCAATCGTAAACTGACTGGGCAGTTTTGAATAGCTCATGCCGAGTAGGTTATCATAAAATGAGAACCATGAATGTGAAAACTACTGGCAGGTGAAAGACCGTCTTTTTTTTTTTGCATGTAAACTTTTGTGTGCAACAAAATACATCACAAAGGAATACATCCATTATCAACGAATATGTACAGCTCATTGAGCCCATCTTTCCAACAGTAACCCGACGGTTTTAATTGCTGATTCATTAACATATTGTTGACATTTCTTCTCGCATCCATTCCCTTATTATCGCATTATCATATAACTCACGTACGCACACTGAATTCATTCTCCATTATACTTATTATTATTTACAAGACTCCAAAGTACTATGCATGTTTGCATTTTCAAAATACTAGCCATTATCTCTCATATCAATTTCCATTCATAAATGTTCCAACAATGCACCACACACTTTTATTTACACCAATCAATCTCAGCGCACTTTGCAATATTCCAAGCAAAGATTTCATGTATCACGCACATGTTTAAATCTTCATCACATAATTGTGAAATAATCACATTCCAATCTCTTTCCCCTTCCTTAGCGAAAGCTTGATGAATCCAACGCATTTGATCGCAAGTGGGAAACTGTATATATTATACATTTGGATGGAGCACTGTGCTATTTGTTCATATGTGAACAGCAGTGCTGCGTGTCCCACTCGTAGGATTATTGTGCTGTCGACGAACAGGTGGTGGCTGTCGTCTTTGATTGTTGGTTCTCTGATTATTAGGTACATCAGGTAAAGCAAATCTCAATTTTTCCCAGAATAATTTGTCGCCCCACTGTAAATATGTATTTGTCTTGAGATAAAGTCTAATATCGGGATCAAGATCTCGTTGTGGAACATCACCAACCAACACAAGTATTAATCTTCGTCTTCTATCTCGAAGCACTTGATGGTGCGCAGATTTGAAATCGAATCGACACCATTCCGATTTAATGAAGTTCTCGGAGAGTACCATTATAGTTCTGCGTGATGATTCCACCGCTTGGACAATTGTGTCTGCTATGAAACTTCCAACTGGGAAATCACGATAGTGTAAACATAATTTGTATGGAGGATTGCCCATTTCTAATACTGGTGCCAATTCCTCAACAACGAACGCCTCATCTTTTGAACTATAGCTAATAAATGCGTCAAATAATTTATCACGATCATCATGATCGTATTCGGTGTTTCTGTAAAATATCCTCACTCCAAATTGTGAATGAAACCAAACCCGAAATTCTAATCTAAATATAAATACGAGCACACAAAGCAGCATGACAACGAGGAAAACTGCTAGTGTTGATATTAGTAAAGGTAAATAATTTTGCAACGCTTGTCGCTCGATAATCGTTTTCGTGAGATTACTTTGAATACCACTGTCGATATCGGTGAGTCTTGCACACTGAACACTGTTATTATTACCATCCGTCAACTTGAAACCAAACTCGTCGTCCCTGAACACCTCATCGCCATACACTTCAAGTTCGGTGATATTATAGACGCACCTCAACTTGGATATGTCTTCAATTTTACTTCTCGTAGAAAGTATCCACTCGTGGTATACTTCAATATAGTCGCACTCGCATGACCACGGATTACTCGAAAGGCTAACTTCGACCAACGAAGGCAATGTCCAAACTGTCAAGGTCGTTAGACGATTGTGTTGCATTCGCAGAATCGCCAACGATCGTAATGGTGCGAATGTTCTATTAGCAATGCTTGAAATCTCATTGTTATAAAGATAAAGGACTTTGAGATTTTCCAATCCCTCAAATTCATGACCGCGTAGTTCTTTAATTCTGTTATCATGCAAATAAAGATCTTCAAGATCACGTAAGCCATTGAACGATCTATTTTGCACAGTTTCAATGTTTGATGCATTTAAGAAAAGCACTCTGAGTTTCTTGCGTCCAATGAACGCATGACTACCGATAATTCGTAGGTCATTGCCATCAAGGTAGAGCCGTGTCGCATCCATTGGTATTTGCTCGGGTAGCTGGTTGATATGACCGCCGGTTGAGCAGTCAACAACGTTTGCTGACCATGACTGGTCGTGGTAGCAAGTACAATTACTTGGACAAGTCATCTCACAATCGCATGCATCAAAGTCACAGCAATGGCATAATGCGAAACAATGAGAATCGTATTTGCACAGAAACTGTGAGTGCGATGCCTCAACAAGTGGCACGTAATCATGTTCGCGGTCATAAAGAAGTTTGCAATAAATGCTTTCGAGATCCATCACTTTCGGATGTATGCGCGATTGATTTTGCTTATTGACATGCTGTAACCATTCCATTGTGCAATCGCAGAGATAATGATTATCACCGATATAGAATTCGGGTAGTGGTTTGTCAGATGGTACTGCAGTTATTCGCAACGCATATGTTTCCAAATTTTGTATTTGATTGCCTTTGAGATCAACATGAGTGAGATTGGGTTTTTTGAAAAAAGCATAACTCTGAACTTTAGTGATCAGATTATCATTGAGAAAAAGTACTTTAACACTCGATGGTATCGCATTACCAGTTATTTCTGTTAATTTGTTTTCACTTGCATCGAAATTGCTCAACTGCAATTGTGTTTCGATCTCAAAATAATTACCAAGTTCGCTTATCTCATTTGCGTGTATATCCAACCACTGTAATCCTGTTGGTATCATCGCATAATCAAACCACTTGAGTCTATTGTCACTAACATTTAACCACACTAGATTTGGTAAATTAGAGAATAATCCACCAATGTCAATCAATTGGTTGCCATCCAAACGTATAGCTTGAAGATTTGTATTTTCATCGAATATATGTGGCTCAATGTACTGTATTCTGTTACGTGATAAATTGAGTATTTTCAGTTCTTTTATTTTCTCGAATATACCTCTAGATAGATTGCCTATATGATTTTCTGTGAGTCTCAAGCCATATAACTGTGACACATGGTCGAATGTGCCAGTGGGTATCTCCGAAATGAGATTCTCGCCAAGATCAAGAGTGCGCAACAGAGGCGTGGCTTTGAGTGCATCCGGCACGGCCGTCAGTCTGTTACCGTTAAGATGTAAGTCTTGTAGAGATGAAGCATTTCGTAATGAACTTCGATGCAGCGCGTTGAGCCTATTATTATCCAGCGAGAGAAGACTGAGCACGTAGAGGCCGCTGAGTGTTGTTGCGTCGATAACAGTCAACTGATTATCGCTTAGTACAAGTGTGTGCAAATTGTATAGTGCGGAGAATGTGTGCTCCGGCAAGCTCTGAATAAAATTCTCTTGCAATCGCAATATTTGTAAACTATACAAATCTCTGAACACAGCTTGCTCTAATTTGTTTATTCGATTGCTTGACAAATCCAAAACAACCAATCGGACAAGTCCTGTAAAAGTTACAGCGTTAACCCACTCTGTGTTCAATTCATTTTTTGATAAGTCCAACACTAATAGCTGATTGAGATCATTGAATAATCCTGGTGGCAATACGTTCAATGAATTGTTCTTCAGATGAATCTCCTTGATACTTCGGGCTTCATTGAACAACTCTGGTGGTAGACTTGTCAGACGATTATCTGATAGACGGAGAACCTCTAATGAAGATAAACCCTCAAATGATCGGTCCGCCATAAAACTTAAGACATTACTACGAAGATCAAGTATATGTAATCGAGTCAAACTAGCGAACGCAGCTGTTGGTAGACTCTCAATGCTATTATTACTGAGATCCAAGTTACGTAAATTGCCACCACAATAACCGGCACCAAGATTGAAATGGAAACTAGCTACTTCTCTCAAACGATTCCTAGTGAGATTCAGTACTTCTAGATTCCGCAACGAGCAAAAACTACCCTCTGGCAAACTCCACATATTATTCTCTCCTAGGTCCAGCCTTTCAAGTTTTATTAGCTCCTCTGTAAAGGCATTAGTTGATACCTCCAGAGCCATTGCCGACCAGTCAGTATTATGAGTGCGAACGGTAAGGTTGCGCAGCTCTCTGAGTCCCCTGAAAGCATCGTCTGATAGATTTCCAATTTTGCAATACTCAATGACGAGTTCTTTCAACTCGATCAAGGGTCGGAAGCTACCGGCACTTAACGAACTCTGATAAAAAATTGCGTCACTACATTCAAGACGTAGTTTCACTGTGTGTTGCGGTTGAATAACACTGAAATTTGTATTTTCTAATTCACTGTTTATTGTCCTCAGGCGACATACGAGTGATACGTCGTCCTCACCGTCGCCAGATGCGACCCATTTGCACTCATCTGGGGCTTTGTATCTCAGCGCTTTGCTGAGCGATGCGCCGAGCGATCCAAATATCGTACCGAGCAAAATCGCAATAAAAGCAGGGTTGCCTTGCATCTTTAATTAAACCGAGACCGAAATACCGACTCGATTTTCACCAACGAGTTGAATGAAAAGGAAGCCACATGAACGCATAGCACGCTTAACCGCCCACAAATGACGGTTGACTAATTTTATCTATACCCTCATTATCGTACTCATTATTATAATTATCATCAACATCATTGACATCACCACACTATCTTCATCGTTCTCACTCATCCACTTGATACTTAACATTATTCCACACGCGATAACGCACTGCTATATCCAAATCATTAATCCCATTGTGATTTCATGGCCCAGTTTAATCCGAGTTGATAGTCGTTCATGAATGTATCCACAGATTCACCATTGCATTTAAATTTTGATACAATGTGGCGATAGTGCGTTCCGAACTATGACCTTTTAAAAAAATGGTCCTGCGCGGATCCCACTAGACCGACGTTACTTGGAGAACTGGTTGGTAGGTCGTCGGGCGAGCGCCGAGGCCCGCTACTAGTCCCCGCAGGTCCCCGCCTCATTGCCTCAGCATAGCACCCCCCCGCCCCTTCCCTGCCCGAACGCTCCTCTGGCCTCGCTGCTTTCACCCCACTCGCAATCCTTCACTGGGCCCCGCCGTCTTGGCGCACCTATAAAAACAAGACAGGTCTACTTCGCCGTGTTTCTCACAGTGGCTCTTCATGGTTTCCCGGCTGTACTTTCCAGCCTTGTTTATCTGCGCTTACCGCGTTCCTTTGTCGTCAACGGTTTTCACCTTCTTCTGCACAATATAATCTATACACTGGATGTTTGTCTCTTCTAAGTACTTCTCAGTCACTTTGGTCTTACTTAGTATGTATTCCATGTTCTTTTCATCATTATTGTCATCGATTCCCGGCTCAAATGCCATCGTTGGTATATCACCATTCCACGATGTGGTTTAAAGCTCACAGATATTCAGTTGCATCACCCACATATATTGTACATCGTGAGTATTCTACCCATGGAAATTTGAGATAAATCGACGAATAAATTAAATGACATTACAACGAGCCAATATTTGTGAGAATTTTTTTTCCAAACGAGTTGCGATACGTGGTCCCAGTAGGTTTGAGTTTCTTCTGTACGCATAACGGGAGTACAGTGTTCCAACGTTCCCCCGTATGCTCAATTGTCTTATGCTATTCCTTTCCCTCCCACTCTCTTTTTCAGCGTGTTCCCCGTCTTCTCTCCTTTCTCCAGTTTTCTTCCTGTATTTGTCAATCCCTTCCAACAAGATTCAGCCGTGTGTGCCTGCTCAGTGAGTGAGTTTGAAGAAAACGTTGATAAAGGGACACCTTACCATGTGTGACGTGGTGGGCTCCATCAGTGGGTACAAATGGTACCATAGTGGGATGCATTCCTACTCACGTCTTTCTACAGTGGAATGTGGCTCATCATCCAAACAAGCTGAACATACCTACACTTCTATTACTCGCTAATATCAAGTTGTATGATTTTTTCTCGTGGTAAACGACGCAAGACTTTTCTTTCAATTTGCGATGGGAAGGAAAAATCGATTCTGAATGGATTTCAATCTTATTTCACTTTATCACTTCACATATTTACAAAACTCGAGAAACCTGACAATATGATTCTGAAGTTATGTCAATTCTGGGTCGAAAAATTACTCACGTGTTTCTTGCTAAATATCTTGTGATTTTGAATTTGTTGAAAGCAATATCTATCTTTGAGGAATTTCATCATCGTCTATAAATCATCACCGCGTTCAAATTCGCGCGGTGTGATAGTTCAATTATGTGCGTGATATTCGCAGAGAGGAATTTTGCGATCAGCTTAAGTGTGAAACTCATATGACGCAATTTGAACTACTTGAACACAGTAATTCGCATATTTCAGTCAAATTACGGAAACTTCGAATTTAATGAATGTTGAAAAGTTGAAACTATCACTCGGACTAAGCGCTCATTGGAATGAACATTTGAACAAAAGTTACGAAATCGTTTTCGAGTTTCTTCGGTTGTTCTAACCCTTTCATGTACCATGACATTCCTGTTCTTTTCATTTGAGTCCAAAGTGTTTCGTCACAATTCGATACCGAGTTTATACTGAATGCATCCATCCAGGTTGGTCAAAATGTAACTTTTTATTCATTCATGATTTGATCTATATATTATTCAGTTCTGAACAATTATCAGTAACACTGTAGGATTTCTGTCTTTGCAACGAATTTCATCACTCGAAAACACGCGATTCGCAGGTTTACGTTCTGTTTTTCTGTCAGTTATCTTAAGAACCGACTCATAATTCAACTCGATTATATATTACTTTCTTTCATCATGACCGAATTTCTGTACTTGGATATGAAAGGAAAAGGAAATGGAAAAACTAGATTGAGTGGAACCGAAACATACGAACTATATATTTGATACATCACATGCATTCATACGCATCAGAAATATAAATGTGAATTTGGAGGTTGAATCATATGGTTATGGGTGAGAACAAATTCCATACTATAGGTATCATAACGCTTTTATAGTATCGTCTAAAGAGGTTCAAGTCTCATGGCAAAATGACCGTCTTAATTCTACACAAAAACATTTCCTATCGGTAGAAATACGTATTCCCAAATTCAGGATACTGACAAATTCAAACAGCAGTTTTTCTAGTATAGTTGATCCGCGAAGAATAGCTGCGTAGCGGAACGACGTAGGTTCTAATAATTTTGAGAAAATATGCAATACTACTTAAGGGGAGGGTAAGGTTAATTCGTCCAAAAAGAGGCATGTTTTTGTGATTTTTTCGTGACGACACAGTTGAAATCTCATTATTAAAACCAATAGTACATTGTAGTATAACATTCGAAGAATATTGTGTGAAATTTTCACAAAAAAATATTGAAAAATACGGCAATGGCAGCAATTATTATGACGTGTCTCGGAAAAAAGCGGAATTTCGGTGTCCATCATAACTTGGTGCTGGATCATTTGAAATTAAAAAATGGAAGTTCATTCATTAGATAATAGTTTTCCCCAGGTAACGCTGGGAGGGTTTTTCGAAATTGCAATTTCTCACTGTTTTGGAACACTTTGAAGGGAAAAATACGATTTTTTTCGAAAAAAATCGTCCAATTTGTTACTGTAAAATAAAAATTATTAAAAAATTTGAAAAAAACTCTACAGCGTTACCTTGTAAATTATGTGCAGAAATAGTGTTCAAAATTTCAGAAGCATCGGTGCTGTAGTTTTGAAGTTATGATGGACACCGACTTTGAAAACGCAAGCTGTAGGGAAAACGCTTTAAAGTTTTGGACACTGAAGAATCTAGTATAAAACGTTCATAAGCGAATTTATAGGCTTACCTCACACTGAATCATCAATGCCACGCTAAATTTTATACTTTTCACTGGCAAAATATACAGTACAGGTGTAAGCACGTTTATACTTGGGTTGAAATTTTCATGAATAAAACTGAGAGACAGAGATATAGAGAGCGAAATATCTTCCAGGTAATAATAGCGCGCTCGGGTCGGGTAGGTATAAGAATCCGACAAGTAGAGAAATACTCATAACTTCGCCAATTTTGCGCCAATCGACTTGAAAT
>JAPYZH010000502.1:0-52406 GCA_030523085.1 Meteorus colon | reverse complement strand
TTTTATCGCAATTTTTCAATGAGTTATCCAATAGTTAACCAACAATTTTTTGCTGCTTGAACATGAACATTGCAAGTGTCATAATTGTTAAACTGTAAACCTGAGATTTTTTTCCGCCCTTAGAGCTATTTTGGAAAGGCTTCAGAGTAGATCCCCATTGGAAAAATTGAAAAATTTTCATTTTTCAGACTTTCATAAACAATTTACGTTGTTGAAAAATTAAGAACTTCGATTAATCATCGAAAAATGAATTTTTATACAAATATTATTAACGATCCGGTGTTTTGTAATCTAAATGTATAGGGAAATGACAGTTATTGTTATAAACAAATGCGATGTTTATGAGATAATTGGGAATTTTTTTTTGGAATCTGTATTTTTGATGGTTCTCATGATTTTTAGAAAAAAAATCATTCCTTAAAAAAATCTTTCTAATGCGCAAAAATGCATTTGTTGATTAACAATCATTTGCTACCCCTTGTAATTAATATTAAGGAACCATTTTTTTTAAATCATCATTACTCTTCTTTTTGATATGAGGAAAAAAAATTTTCATTTTATTCAATTTTTCATTGTTTATTTGATAAACAACTGGTTATAAATGGTTGGAATTCCTTTCAATCATGAATAATAGAAAAATGATGTTGACATTATAGCAGTATTATCCATGATTGAAAGCATGAATAAATTGATATTCGAATCATAAATATAAAAATGTTGATTTATAACCCATAAACAGTAAATTACTTGAGTGATATAGTCTTATTTTGAATAGTTCATAAGATATTCAATAATGAAAGCCAAAAAATTGACTTTTCCCAAGTATTTTTCACAAACAATTGCTAAAAATGTAATAAATGAATTACTAACAACTCTGCTTTTGAGCAGAATTTGTTCTTTAACTGAGGGAGAATAAATGAGTTTGGAGTACTTTTATCGTATCTCCATTAGTTTATGAGTTATAATTATTTAAAGGATAAAAAACCAGGCAGCAATGATGGAATGGACGAGAGCGGATATTTAGAGACCCAAAAACAAATATAAAAAATATATTTTTCGAAAAAACAAACTCATGGCTGTTTTTGTTATAATCAGTAGCATTAGAAAAAAAATATGAGGCGGAATTTCAATTATTTATAACAAATTGTTTATCAAATAAACAATGAAAAATTGAATAAAATGAAAATTTTTTCTTTCTCATATCAAAAAGAAAGAGTAATGATGATTTAAAAAAAAATGGTTCCTTAATATTAATTACAAGGGGTAGCAAATGATTGTTAATCAACAAATGCATTTTTGCGCATTAGAAAGATTTTTTTAAGAAATGATTTTTTTTCTAAAAATCATGAGAACCATCAAAACAGATTCCAAAAAAAAATTCCCAATTATCTCATAAACATCGCATTTGTTTATAACAATGTCTTCAACAATTGGAGATAACAATTAAAAACTGTCATTTTTCTATACCTTCAGATTACAAAAAACCGGATCGTTAATAATATTGTTATGAAAATTTATTTTTCGATGATTAATCGAAGTTCTTAATTTTTCAACAACGTAAATCGTTTATGAAAGTCTGAAAAATGAAAATTTTTCAATTTTTCCAATGGGGATCTACTCTGAAGCCTTTCCAAAATAGCTCTAAGGGCGAAAAAAAAACTCAGGTTTACAGTTTAACAATTATGACACTTGCAATGTTCATGTTCAAGCAGCAAAAAATTGTTGGTTAACTATTGGATAACTCATTGAAAAATCGCGACAAAAATTTTTTTCGGCCGGATTATTGTTCATTTATCAATCTAGTAAGCCCGTGAATTTTTTCGTTTCTTAATTTTCATATTTGATATGTTTTTATAATTTTTATGCATTAAGTGCCCGAAGTAGGTGAGGCGCCCGGAAGCTTGAGCACTCGTTTTCGACCGCATTTTCACCCCTTCAGAAGAATTATCAATAATTGTCCCACAGTTTCGGGAGTGAAGACTTTTTTTCATGAAATTTTCTCCTCTTTCCGAATCTCTTTTTAGATTTGAAAAATCCCGATTAGTTCTTGAGATATCAACAAAAAACAAAGCCCATTTTTGTTTGTTCAGTTAATTGTTTATAATTATTGTAATTTTCGTTCCCGCTGATTCATCTTTTCCAAAAAATTTCTGGATGTCATTCCGAATCGAATGACACCTCGTTCGTATTTTTCCGAGAAGTTGCGCAAAAGTTGACTAAAAAGGCACTTGTTGCCTAGACTAATAGTGCTTTTCTATTATTTGTAACGGCGACGGCCTTTGTCCGCACTGTATTCCCTTTCGATGCGATTTTAGGAGCGTACGAAATAGTGACAAATGTTTCATTTAGATTTCGAAAAAAAAAAACAAGACCCAACCAAAATACACGGGATGCCACTTATGCTGTTATACGATGAATTTTCTGATCCAAATGCCTGAGTTTTCAGGTAGAAATAGCCGAAAAATAATATTGAGCCCAATAGTAAGGCGTGAATAATAAATGTTGAAGAGCACAGAGTTTAGCATAGCGAACCAGAATCATTTGTATAATATTGGATTAATATGATTGTCTCTCGTATCTGCACCTACGGCTCGAGACGCAAATGTCTGCTTATATTCTTGACATCGTCTAGAAAAAAATATCGCTCTTATAGCGATCCAGTGGATCGCGAACGTAGTATTGTGATTATTGCAATACAATGTTGTCATTTTCACGATACAATCTACTAATTTTCTGCATACTTGATATCTTTAAAATAGTTTTTCACATTATCGCTATAATCACAAGATAATCACGATACTGTTCAGTAATAATAGCGATATTGTTTTTTCCGTGCACGTCAATTTCAATATATTTTCTTTATTCTTCACTCATTCAAATTCTATTTCCTAAACCCGAATTATTTACAGGGGAATTCATGGAGGTGAACGAGAAGTCGTAAACAAACATCGAAGAGAATATTCTCAAGATATTCGTCGTGAGTGGCGGCGAAGTAATGCATTTTCCCTATAACGAGCAGGGCCGGTGCCACCTCGTCACATGTTTGAAATACTCAATCCCACACTCTCCCCCGTCTCATTGAAGGTCTTGTTTGCACCCGGATTGCTGTGACGCTTGAATATGATACACCAAATGGCGTTTAGATTGACACTGCAGACAGTTCATAATTAGATTCCATTAGTTTCGAGGAGATTTCAGTTTTGGAGATCTAAGAATAGCGTATGTGTCATTGATAACAAAATGTGTGGCGATTGAAATTATCGGTATTGAAACTCTAAACATTAGAGGTATCTTCTTATAGTGATAAGTAGGGTCCGGACTTTCGGGTGGTGGGGATAGTTCACTCGTTTGAAAATTCACACTGTTCAAACAAAAACAGAGATCGGAGATATTCGGCTTTTTGCTAATTTCATGTGAACGATTAACTGGACCGCGTACTGAACTATATTCAATACGAATGACATAAATTTTCGAATAGCATTTTCAAATGCGCTTGATGGAAAACTGAATACTATACTAAAAATTGAATTAAAGACAGAAAAATGAAAACAAACTTTTTACAGCTTGCTATTGCATATTTATAAATTCGTCTATATCAAAACAAAATGAATATTGCGGAAAAAAAGGATTCTCTAAATTAGAAAAAAAAAATACTGCATGAACGTTTATTATCGTCTTGCAGAATAGAACATCGATTATCTCACTGGTAATTTAAGTGATTGTCTTGCTGATTTGCTGCATGTCTAGCTCATTCTCTTGCTGGTTATCTTGCGAGATGTTTCGCTAAGTCCCTGCCGATTGTCTTGCTGGTTGTCTTGCTCATTGTCTTGATCACTGTCTCGCTGATTGTCTTGCTCATGATTTTGCTCATTGTCTTGCTCATTGTCTTGCTCATTGTCTCGCTGGTTGTCTTGCTGGTTGTCTTGCTGGTTGTCTTGCTCATTGTCTCGCTCATTGTCTTGCTCATAGCGAGACAATCAGCAAGACAACCAGCGAGACAATGAGCAAGACAATCGGCAAAGTACCTAGCAAAATATCTCGCAAGATTACCAGCAAGAGAATGAGCTAGACATGCAGCAAATCAGCAAGACAATCACTTAAATTACCAGTGAGATAATCGATGTTCTATTCTGCAAGACGATAATAAGCATTCATGCTGCATTTTTTTGTTTTTTTTCAGTTTAGAGAATCCTCTTTTTCCGCAATATTCATTTTGTTTTGATATAGACATATGTATAAATATGCAATAGGAAGCGGCAAAAAATTGGTTTTCATTTTTTTGTCTTTAATTCAATTTTTAGTATGGTATTCAGTTTTCCATTGAGCGCATTTAAAAATTCTATTCGAAAATTTATGTCATTCGTATTGAATATAGTTCAGTACGCGGTTCAGTTCATAGTTCACATGAAATTAGCAAGAAGCCGAATATCTGCGATCTCTGTTTTTGTTTGAACAGTGTGAATTTTCAAACGAGTGAACTATCCCCACCACCCGAAAGTCCAGACCCAAGTGATAAGTTTATGACATTCGATAAATACGAAGTGGAAATGAAAATGATGTCACGTACACTCTCAATAATTGTTGAATTATTTCGAGTATGCCAGGAATTACTTCAAAATGTCTAACCACATGTTGTTGTACAAGAATAATGTGCTTCTAAAAATATTGTGTTCATGTGATAGCGTTTATCATGTTCACCTTCATATTTTATTAATCACTTCCTCTGTTCGTTTCACTCTAATTCGTATCGTCAATCATGAAAATACAGATATGATTGTAGAAATGAGGACATTTATCCAAACGGTCAGAACATATATGTCGAGTCGCTATATAAAGGCGAGAAATATTACCGAATAGTATCACAATTATATCGAACTGTGCTTTTGATCGACTATCTTGAGCTGACCGAAAATGTTTGGTAGCCTATTCTACTTGACTGTGACTGGATGCGTGCTCGTTCAGGTAATTTTCATTACATGATGTATATATTTTTGCTTCTCTCTTCACAATTATCATTGCATGCATATTCAATGTTTCTTTGTCTGTGCGAAAATTTTTTACATTCACATTCAGTCGTTTATAAGAATGTTGATGATTTCGACAATGGCTGAGTCATAATTTAGGAATTTCATAAAAAGTATCTGGGTTATTTTGTTCGGTATAAATTCATAACAGATTACAGATATTTGATGATATGATTTATTTCAATGAATAACGTAGGATTCCATCAATTTTCACGATATAGAGATATATGTTCTTGTGAGCATGTTGCAGTGTTGTGTCCTCTCGGGTGAAGGAAATTATATTCATGAAGATGATTGGATAGTGGTTGGCAATTCAAATAATTATTGATTTTCAAATGTTTCAAAGGCATTGTCAGATCGTGCTCTCAACGATGGAAAGTATCATCGAATGGACGAAGATGGAGTAGAGCCGTATCCAGGTTACACTGCCATCGAAAACATAAGAGAAGACCAATGTAAATCGATGGTGTCTGTATACGGAAAGAATCATGAAATGAAAACAAGTTTATTAAAGCACTACCCGCTTCTTCAATGCAGCTTAGATGTGAGTAATTACCAATTGAATTTTCAGTCTATACTTGTCAATATGGCTGCCCTTCACTAAAGGGAATCATTATGATTTATTGTCACTGATTTTGAAGGCTCCGACAAATTTCCGAACTTAATCTAGATGAACTATCGAATGATGACGCATGAAAAGAAAATTAACGAAAAAAAAATATAAATATATTCATAATGATAGCATGAGTGACAGAGAGTGTTATAATTTATTTTTTTTTTTTTCATGAAGGACGATAACAGATTGTTACACCCTGATGAGCCAAGTTTCACTTTGCAAGAAAATATGCGTAGAAGCCAGTGTAACTTCATCGTGACTGTGTACAGGCAGATTTTGAAAGTGAATGAGGAGATTCAGAAGAATAACCAAAATTTGCAGTGCTCATTACCACAACTTGATTTTTCATACAGTGCATGAGTCTTATTTTTCAGCATTCATAATCGACACATTAGTATGATGAATCATGGCAAGTTGTTATCATTTCCTAAAATACAATTCTTTTCATACACTTAAAAAACTGCTTCAGCCGCACGAAAATACTGATGTTTTCGTCTGTACATATTCTAAATGGAAGAATACGTATCTCTACCGACGGCAAATAGATTTGTACAGAACTCATATACTACTTTTACTATGGGACTCGAACTTCTCCAGACGATTTGGAATCCTGTTACGTATGCATGCATTCGATATACTGGTTGTAATGTTTATATCTTTTGTTTCATCACAAAGCAAATTGTTTATGAAAAAGAATAGAATTGTGCAATGTTGAATGATGTAGAAATTGACTATCCTCATTTCATAATGTTTCAAAATAATGAATTCGATGTTTTATAATCTAAGCAATACAACGGCGGTTGAGCTATGTCTTCATTATCTGCTTTCGTTCCCTAAATGCCCTTCAAAACAATACTTTGTTTCCTTGTCGTAATGAAAAGTTTAGTGAATAGACTGAAGCAAATATTGTCATTGAACACAAAAGTTTCGATATGCGATTGACACCGGGTTTTCAGTGTAAAATGTTGAAAATAGAAGTGATTTCATGGTCTGTCACTAGAGATCAAATCGGTGTCATGGGTAGCTATTCGGGCATAGCATTCAATAACCTGAATTTAGGAAGTATGATCATAACTTCATATATCATCATGTTTATGTGAAAATAATGATAAAGCAATGTTTTGATGCGGTTTTATTCGAAATTTGAGGAGCGATATTCTCCTATTTCATTTTAATGATCTGTCATCTACTTCTCAGTCACTGAATTCACACCTAGGAGATTGCCACTCGGAGTTACAATAATTGGCAATGTGATATCATTTTTTTCTTACATAACAGAGAAACTATGTCGAACTTCGGACAATGTGCGGCCATAAATTCACTGTATTATATCTAAGTATTTTCATTAATCGATCTATTATTGTATCTCGGGAGTTAAAAATAATGCGATGAGACAACATAATTTTGAAGATAAGGTCAGACTCAGAAAATGTACTCTCTAAATTGATGATGTTTGACAATGAATATTGTAGAACAGCGTCATAATCAGGTCAAATGAATAATCGGTTTCCTCTCTGAAATTGACATGTTTTAAACGGAGACTTTTATCATTATGCTGTTATAAAAGTTGACCTCGCACAGGAGTCATTTATTATTCATTCAATCACCCTTCTATAGGGATCAATTTGACGTCCTTATTCCACTTGTAATCTGAATTTTAGGCACAAATTTCGTTCATTTCGGATTAACATATCTGAATTATATTGAAATGAGCTAAAATCTGTGAAAGTTCTGATATGGCTCGAAATCTTCGAAAATTTTCTGCTTTGCCTCGCTCTGGGTTGAATCTCCGTTTCGGTATTCGCCGTCTGGATTGATCTCATTGTCATTTTACTAGTAAAGTCAATTTTGGTGTTTTTGGATAAGTATTTATATCAATAGTGAATGCATGTTACGTTGCATAACAGAAGACAGGGAATTCCGAGTGCCACTTCATGAAAGTACGTCGACTAGATTCTGCATCAAGCCGTTCTGCTACTTTGTTTTTTTGTCAGAATTGAGATGCTTCACTACCTCAGTAGAAACTCGTTTCACTTCAACTCAGCGAATAAAACTTTGTATATATTTGGAAGCACTAGCCACAGCATCAAACTGTTTCACTAAGAATCATCGCGCCTTATTGCAACTAGAATTATGTCAACAACTATAAACACCCACATGTTGTACAGTACGTGCTTTATATTGAATTCCAAGGATCATTATATGTGTTCAGAGAAATACTGAATTTCCGTATAATAATAATGGCAGTATTAATGAAGAGACCATGATGGACTGCCATGAATTTATAGTAGTATTCTACTTGATCCTCAATCTATGTTGAATTTGATACGAGTAGAGGTCGGAAAACACCTTAGTGATAACTGAATATAGCAGGGAAATCATCTGAGAGGAACAGTGGAAATTTTACTGAAGATGGGGGAGTCCCATAACTTACAATGGTAAACTGGGATGCCCCATTCACTATGAATAGCAGAGGCAACATTTGTATCATTATCATTAATTTTAATATCTCTTTATGGGATTAGTATCGAAGATTCGCAAAAAGTGCATTGAACACACGGCCATTTGAGGATAATTAATAATCAAGAAAGCTGAACCGTAACGAACACGCTCAACGTTTGCATGATGAATAAGTCAACAATGTGCATAACAGCGTGAATTATGTTTATCTGATCAAATGTTGTTCGTTTCCTTACTGGTTTCTGTGCGAAAAAAATTTTGGGGAACGAGTCAAATCTATTCACTGAGATGAAAGAACGATTTAAGCAGATTCCTAGTTCAGCAGATGTATACCGATCAATTCTCAAGCTATCATCATTTTGACAAATATCATACAAAGATAAATGAATTCTCATTGTAGCTTCGTTAGAATCAGCGACTTCAAACACCATTTCAGAATTTAACTTCATATTTTTTCGCTCTTCCCATCTCATGATTTCTTTTGCTATCACAGTCCCAATATGATACTGTAACTATATGACCAACAAAAAGGAGCTGCAAAATGTTTGTACACAGTTAAATAGTTTAATTATTTCCGCAACTCTACTCACACAAACAGTAAAATTTAATAAACAACCGCATAGAAAAATTATCCACATTTCTGATATCATAAAATTTATATCATTCATTTATTTATTTATCTAGCTCGTTTTTCCATTCAACTTTATCAGCCATCAAAAGATTGTAAAACAATGTTGTAACATGCTGCCCATATAGATGAGAATAAACTTTAGACTCTGTGGTTTCTCTGGTCTCTATTCCACTCCCAACTTTTCTTATATACAGCTTCATTTCCCTTTCTCTCCCATTCTCTCTCTCTTCTACCACCTACCTCTTTTTTTTTCTTTCTTCAAAGTACTCCAATAAAGTTCCATGAAAGCGTAGAAACATCGTTTGGATATCTCACTTCCTATACAACGTATATATTGTCGCACAGTTTGTTTCACGCGCGCGTGTCTCATTCGTGCCTAGTGACTTCCTCGGTTTATGACACTGTTCGCATACTATCCACTTATACCTATTTATACACATACGTGAACATATATGCATATATGTATATATTTTCTATTTGAATGCTTGGTATCCAATCCTCCATGTCGTCTGTCTTTGCTTCAGGCATCACTTCTGCTTCTTCTTTTTCTTTTTTTTCCCCTTCTTGTTCTTCTACTCCTTCGTCGTCGTTGTTGTATATACCGGTTGAATAACGAGAATGTCTTTTATTGCACTTCCTAATGCATGTTTGCCTTCTGACGTGCAGTGGACAATGCATAAGATTTCAAATATATACATATATTCACGCTTGAATAATACTAGTATTTGTTTAACTCATAAGTTTGTACCTCCGCTTGTTTTATCTATTTTCGCCATAAGATATAGATACCTTGGAAAATATTTTAACAACAGTATGAATGGCGAAACATAATTAAGTAAAATTTTATTTCCAATAGTTGTCATGCAATTATGTTGATAGGCAAATAATTGTTAATAATACTTGGAGTAATTTGTGCTTGTTTCACTTTTCTTTTAGCAGTGGATGAATAAATAAATTGCGTGTCGTGAGTTCAAGTTTAACAGTGATACTGTTCAATTGTGGTTTGAATAAGAAAATGTCACATCTCATTTGTCTAATCATTGTTGCAGTTGTCCCACTGACTAGTGTAATTTTAACGAATAATTCACAAGATTCCGATAATTCATCTCTTATGTATTTAATATATTTTGTATTGCTGATTTGTTCTCTTGTTCTTTTCTAGACGTACGTGTACCAATCGCAAGTGGTACAAAAGTATGTTAGTTATGTTTCGAATTCATATGTTTCGATGCATGTGAAAGGAAATACTAAGGATTCTGATGGCGATATTTTTCTGGAATTTCACAAAACAGTTGTCAAGACCGATAATTATCAGGTATGGAAATTACTTATCCCATTTTTTTTTTACTGGTACACACGGATTATTATGAACGAATTCTTATCCTTTCTCCATCAGATACATGTTCGACTGGTTGATGAAGATGGAGAACAAGTGCCCGAAATGAACACGAAGGATAATTTGTGCGATCAACTAGATTTTGAAACTGATAATCGAAGAGTATTTTCTCATACGAACGTGTTCGGACTTAGTGGGCGCCGTTGCCCCATTACTGAGAGCGGTGTAAGTGAATTTGACAAAACATTCCAAGTTCTCCTATCGTGTGCATGATATTATTATCTCATATTCATTTGATTAAAGCTTTTTCTTGCTTACTATCGCCTTTCTCCTTAACCTGCCACTGTATGTCATCCATGTTTAGCTTCCGAAAATCGCATATATCCCTCCCCAGCTTTATGCAAGAACTTATGAATCATATTATCACATATGTACCTTAGATATAATGTGTTCTTCAACAAATGAACAAGATCAAAACAACATTTGCGTTCGAAGATTGACCAGTTTACAGAATTATCAATTAATTATCTCAATGAATACAATTGGTTGTTTGAATTCCTACCTGATATACAGGTCCGAAATGAAACTGACGTAATTCCATTCGATTGGCCTATCGAGCACACCTTCGATACTGACATTGGTTGTGGCCTTCATGATTATCAAGTGACGCTATCCAAATGCGATTATTCAGGATATGATTGCAAAATTCTGATAAGAGGTGGCGTTCGATCATACTTCTTTAATGATACCTGTGATAACAGTACTGAATTAACGGCAACACAGTTGGACATTATTGAACTTTCCGAACATGATCCATAATTTATGTGCAAAAAGGTTACATTTGCTCATGAAGAACTTTTCTACTATAGAAAAAAAAATTTATTATCTACCTATGTGTATGATCGCTCAATAAAATTGACTGATTGAAGTATGTTGATATGTTGTACACATCCATTATTGAAAATTAAATTTGACTTCACTAGGAATAATTCAGTAGCTTCATACAGCGCTCAGTTGAATGTATAATCATGTGTAATAACGTAGATAAGCAAATAATATAGTCAAGCTATACTCAAATTGGTCGAAGTCAAGACCTCCGCAATTCCTCATCGATTAGATAATTGTGGCAAAGAACAAAAATAAAAAAGAATAAAATTAAAAAAAAATCAATAAATATAATTCGGGAAAATGTAACGCATGCATTGACATCAGTAAACAGAAGAAAATAGATGAAAATTGAAAAATACGGACACATTCACATTTGTCCAAAATTATATGTGCTGTTATTCAGTTGATCCAGACTTAAAATAGTAATAGAAATTTGAGTAGCGCGCTGCGCGCGCCTTAATTTGAACCAATGATGAATCGTGGCCCGTTTTTTGCGAGTTTCGACCTATGACTAACTTCAAGATTTAGAGGATATTCGACTATATTCGATACTCGAATTAGATCATGGCAAATTCAACTGTTAGCTATTCGCGTCAGATTTTGCATCACGAGCAGTGAGGAAAAATGCAGTGTCATGCAAGGCGGCAACAGTGTGATAAATTCCCAATTTTCTACAATTAATTTCTTGAATGCTTGAGGGAGTTTCATTTTCCATAGCATACTTGAAATGTTCAACATTCCAAAGTGAAATTGAATCATAATTATGAATAGTAACTAAATTTGTAATGTTGCTCGTTTAAATAATAAAGATTTTATGGCAAAATTGATGTCTATTTTATGGCTCTGAATTTTAAAACAGCCAAACTATCCATGGTAAATTTCCTATTTTCGAATTCGATTTTATGGTGCATCATGATAATATTACTGTAATACTTAATCACATTAACTCTCATTCCATACAGTTCAGTTAAAATAAAAACACGTGCAGAAAGTTTGCAGTGGTAGTTTCATCGGTGATTCTTTTGTATGTCTTTGTGTTCATATAAAGTTTATGACAATGCTGCAAATTGTAGTTCATTTGATTGTCGAATAGTTTACAGCTCGCTTCATGTATTATCTGGACGAGACAAAGAAGAATCTCTCATACTTTATTCAATGCAATACAGTTCGTAAAATGAGATAAAATGTATACATTACAGAGCCGATCAACATGAGGACATGACAATCATCAGTGCAACGCTGAATAACGCTCTCAAATCCGATCGTATATTTTGCATCATTCCAGTCATTAATTCGTTACATGGTATATCAATTATTCTGCAAGGATAAATTTAACAATACATTTATAGTTTTTTTTTTCAAGTAAATCCTCGAAATTTTGATTTTCATCTGAGCCATAACGAAGAGTAATTCTTACGTAAAAGAAAGAAATTTCTACAACTCATGCGAGATATATACTCAAAACAATAATATTATAATGTGCAAACTCATATCGCCCCAGAGTTGAGGGTCGAGGTCGTCGTCTCTTGCTTCCCCCGCATCCATCGTCTTCTGAACCTTCCTCTCTTCATACTTCTCGGAGTAATGGTCCACGAGATCGTGGCGTCGGGGTCGGGCTCCGGTGAACCGTACATGGAATCTTAGATTTCAGATATATCCCCCTTGGCTTTTATTTACCCTTCTGACTCCCCTCCACCGCCTTCACTCAACATATCCCCTTACTCGTCCATTACTTCTGAATACAAACTCACACATATTCTTATACATAGACATTTTCTCTCCCGCAGGACAACCTGCTTCGTCCGTTATGCATTATAATTGTTCACGACCGATCGTGGTCAACGATACGCTACCGATAATGGGCTCTGACCTGTCCAAGCTTGAGCGCGAGTCTTATAGCGGGTCTGTTCATAAATATGTTAGCGAGGTACACATACATCAAGACGAGAGAAAAAATTGTCGTATTAATCATAAATGTTTAATCGAACAAAAGATTATTAATAAAATTGTTATCACAACAATTCCTACTTGACTTACTATTCGTTATTTTTTCTGTTGGGTATGTTGGACATTCCCGTAGGAGATTCAATTCAGATATAAATCTGTAACGGATTCCATAATCAAGAGGAATTTATGTTCATCACTCATGGTAAAGTGCGATTAAGATGCCACTCAAGTGATTGAATGCTTTAATAGAATTTTTATATCTAAATGGATTCCAAAACTCTCGCGCTTTCAGAATACGTGATGTCAATTCACAAACAATAAATATTAAGTTAGATTGCAAGATAATTGCAAAAATCATGCTTGATAGAGCGATGGATATATTACAATGTACAGTGGATTCCCGCTACTTTCGTCTCCTTGAAAATTCATGAAATTGCGATGAAGGATAGTTGTGATGCTCTGAAGTATATGGAAATTATGGCAGGGGATTCGATTCGCGAAATGGTATACAGAAAAATTATCGTCTTCAAATCTTGAGCCATTGTAATATTTCCACTGTTGTATTTACCAAAAGTTTAATCTCTAAAGAGAAGGAGAATCTAAATTCTGTTGTCAATTCAACTCTGTTATTGCTTGTACAATTTCTATTCTATTGAATTTTTATTCTATTGAAAATTGCTGCTGTCTTCCCGCAAGTTTCGTTCCGCCAATGCTTTGCCATAGATACGTTTTCCATATAACTAACTACTGAAAATAAAGTCACGTCAAGATCTTGAAGTTTACTGCAAAAACACTGTTCGCATGAATTTGTTCATAATTTCTTGGATTAAGGACTACAGTCCCTTTGTACAATCTCCAGTGTGGTTCCCGTAACTATTTTTATTCTCTTGCATGATGCAATGAAGAAGAAGAGGAAGACAGGTGACGTTAGACTAACATTGAGAGAATCTGGTTGGATGTTGGAAAAATGTTGACAACAATAAAAAAAAAGGAGGAGGAACGATGAACGTTGAAGTAAACAAAGAGAGGGAATATATATGAATGCGTGTGTGCATGTGCATGTGAGTTTGTATGTATGAAGGACAAGGGAATGCAAAGATGGAGGAGAGGATACGAACTGCGACCATCGCCGTTGTACTTGGTAGGAGTCCAAGAAGGCGATTCATTAGTCGAATAACACGGAAGTGTTGGGGAATATAACCACGCGGCTTCCCTTCGCGTTCGTGTTCGGGTTCGCGCGCCTGCTCCTGACGAATATATATACATGCGGTGATACATACGTGTGTGGTCCTGTAAGGTTGTATTTATGGGCACATGTCTAATCAACTTCGTTGAAGTTGTCGTGCGGCTGTGCCTGCTTCCGTTCAGATGCAATGGAACAAGATTTGAATAAATTTCTTTCAAATTTATGTTCATTTCGATTACAGCAACATAAAATATGGATAGCACTTACTTCATATCAATGAAACTTGTACAGCTTTTGTATAATTTTTGATTAAACATTCAACGAAAATGAAGAATATTAAAGTGGAGAATCCAATGATCAAATGCAACTATTTTTAGTTGAATATGAATGAACGATTTTTTTGAGAAATGTTACAAAAAATTGTTTCTTTTTTTATATTGAATAGACTCTTGAACCCGTTTATTCATGGATTTTTTTCCAAGAAGCTATAGAGGTTTGCAGAATTCTTCAATACTCTCACTCTATTTTGGTTAAGCAAAGAAAGAAAAATTTGAAAATATCTCGATGAGAAGTTCGAAAAAATAAGAATAAGAAACATTTAAAATGCCATTTTTTTCTTCTCTTTGCGATACAACAGTTCAAACGCCCTTGGATAAAGGACCATCCATACAAAATTATTCTAAGCAGTTGTCCATGAGGAAACTATCAAACGTTCTTTGAATCATCAAAATTAATGCAATTGAAAATGTAAAGACGAGAATTAAAGACCCACATGTTTTATTTTCTCTTGTCGAATTATCATTGTACTCTTTTGTTCATACCTCTCTACCTGTACATTCCCTTTGTACTTTGTTGGAATTTCTAAATTATCAGGAGTGCTTGATGAAAATGGCCAACGAAGCAATCAAGCAATCATTGATATTCAATATGGTACATTTCAATAGCAGATTCATACGGTTTCGAAACCAACTCTATGGAAGTAGAACGGATACGACCTACAGAGTTTTTTGTGACAAAAATTGGGACCCACATGAATTGCTGTCTCTGTCTCTCTCTCTCTCTGTTGAACGGAATCTGTATCAATTTCTGCCAGAATGCTAACTGAACAAAAGATAGTTATCACCAAAGCACTATATTCGCGAAAAAACTATCACGTGAAGCGTCTGTATAGGAAATTCTATGAAATACTTTTTGTTAAGTGGTCTTGAAATCAGTAGGCAGTGAAGAATCCTGTTTATCAACCACAGGACTGCATGGTGTGATGATTGGAGTGAGTGGTAATTATATACATAAAAGAGTTTACCTGATGCCGTCGCATAAGGAAATTCATGATCTATAACATTAGCAACCATATGAACTTACGAGACAAAAGTGAAGTGAAAGCGTTTGGAGCTAATAGGATGTTTCAGGAGCACCTACTTTTGGTCACAACAAATTAGCTCTTGAACAACCATTTAAGTAACATTCTTTTGTTTTCAAAATATTCGAGCCATCCTTGTGAGATGCCTCTCAAACCAATTTTCGAATAGTTCATTAAGATTGGATCAACCTTTCAAATTTCGAGTGTTTACAAAGCATTTCACGGCTTCAATATTCAATTGGCATGGGAACGTAGCTACTCGGATCTATTGTTCTCTTTTTCAGAGTAGATACTTCTAATCAATATATTCTGCTACTTCACCTTTATATGTTGATTAATTGACTGAAAAATTCACATGGAAGCTGTGACTACATCAAAATATACCTACACTACTTTGATGGGCAACGTTGGTAAACATGTGCTGCACGAGTTACTTGATTCTCAAACATTATATAGCAAACATATCCAGAACTACTCATTGTTATTCTCAAGAATTGCTTTATCAACAAGCAGCTTTGTGAAAATATGCCTGTATATCGCTGCAGTTCCGTTTGAAATTTTCGATATACTTGATTCTATTCGCTGCGTTCCTTTGGTCATGTCTCAGTCATTAAGATGAAATAGAATTTTATTGTTTACTATTCTGCTGTTATACCCAACATTTCTCAATCGATCATGTCCATCATGTATGATCAGAGATATGAATGCTTTATACTCTATTTACGGGCACAATGACAATTCATCTTATCCAATGACATAGCAATAAAATCTCGAAAGACTACGACACACTATCAATCATTTTAAATTGGCCGAGTAAACGATGACACACCCACAAAATCAGATGGAAAAATGTTGAACCCCGATTTTTTCGTCAGCAAAAAAACATGCACACGCGTACAGGTAAATCAATCAGCATATGCGGTGAATGAAAAATAAAATTATTCCACGTCGCCTTAGACTACACCAAATCTACTCGCATCGAAAAATTGGGAAAATCACAATTTGTATGCTGTTGATTTAATTTCATAATTCTTATGGGAAATTATCTGCAATACCTGCTCAGTCATGACATTGCAGTAAAGTGTTGAAATTCCACAGTTCCAATCGAAACTTGATTCGTTGAATGTCTCACATTCGCAATGTCGCTATGTTCAATGAAAGTTAAATCTATTTTAAAACAAAATTTGAAAAATTACCTAATTGTGATTTTCATATGTCTTATAATAATGCAAACAAGGGCAATGAAATGTTATGTGGAGAGTTGTGGTTCGGCGTACCATTACTTGAAGAACATAGAATATAATCGTATTAAAAATTCTGCGAAGGGAAAATAGCAAAGATCTTGAACCAACGTTCATTCTTCTATTTCGAACGTTGTTCAGAAAGGAAACTAGAATAAAAGGCTACATTTTTCGACCACATAACGACCTTGGAGCTTTTTTTCTTCCAATAAATAGAATAAACAATAGATATACATTAAACCATGGATGAAAAAATATTCACCGATTCGAATTGAGCTCTTGCATCTGTTGTCTCAAACTTCCACGATTACGAATGAATTGAAACGCTCCACCACCAACTCCACTTGGCGTAGCTCTTTTCTCGTCTTTATCTACTGTCATTCTATATGAGAACCACTGCTCCTTCATCGTCGTTGTCGTTGTACTTCTTCTCATCGCGTCCTCCATATTGCAACCACCCTTTTCTTATCCACTATGTTCTCTGTTCGTTCGCCCTGCGAGTTTTTGTTTCACTGTTTTTTTCTTTTATATTTCTTTCTTTTTTTTTTAGGGCTACCTCTTTCCCAGCTCTTAAGAGAAGGCCCACACGATTCACTGTTTCTCCCAACGTACTCTTTGTAGTGTGTGTGATGACGACAAAGTTACGTTGACCTCACAATTATATCTTTACTGACTTTTATACTGTGTTCGTCGTTTTCATTGGATCTATCTTTTGATGTCACTCGAAAGTTAAACGAGCACTCCATGGTGACACTCTTGTGAAAAAAATACCTTCACAACATTGTACTTGTTCATTCCAGCTTGTCCTATCACTCAATTATGATAATACGTTGAGAGAAGAGAAAAAAAACAAATAGTAGAAGACATCCAAAACAACCAAATCAAATAATTTCAAGTATATCCAATATAGCTACCATTATTCACACTTATATATTTTCGCTCTTAGAATCACTATCGCACATTAACAAGAGCAGTACAAATTTAGAAAAAAAAATGTTTCAAATTACTATATTGAAAAGTCTATTCATGAAAGAAAACAAGTTCAGAAGCGAAAATAGAGACAAATACAAAAAGAAAATGAAATAAAGTGAAGAAAATATGGTCGATTAGTTCTTGAAACCGAATTACACAACTGCTCCAAAATGAAATCAAAGAAAAAAAAATAAGGTTAAGACGGTTCGGGAAAATTGGTATGATAAAAGTATATAGAAGTTTATATATATACGAATAGCACGCGCGTCCTCTTGCTAGTAATAAAAGCACGTAGGATCAGTGCGGCGCGCCGAGAGGGACTGCCCGGTATTTTCTTTCCTCTTCACTTTGTTCGCCTTCTCTTCGAGCATCGGTGAGTCCGCCACGGCTTAGTCCTCCGCGGTTTCTTCATGTCGTTCGCTTTCTTACCCCCTCTTGCATGACTTTATACCACATATACACCAAGAGCACGGTTATGTGCCTTTATTTTGCCCGTCTACTCAAGGGCCGGAGCTCCTGCTTCATGATATGTAATTGTGTGCAGAGACAAAATATATTGTGGTCTCTATGGCTCTCGTACTTGTTTGTACGCGTGAGTAAGAATGGCGCGTGCTGCTATGAGATGTAGGGAAAGTTACACAGGGAAACAATTATTGGATGTATTGGGGAAGTAGAATTTCGGAACTGTAAAAATTGTATTGCACTTTGAAGGGTCATGATTGTTTGGATACCAACAAATTTGCAGATACTGACAATTATCTTTCTGATGTATACATTAACTCATGAATCCGTTTTCTTTTATGTGGAACATTACGACATTCATAGATAGGACAAAATGAAAATCGAAGCATTGGCCCATCTCCACTGATTCACAGTAGGAATAATGAGGCGAGCGATTTACGCCTTTAGTTGAAATACGAATTTTTCATTGTCACAATTTAGCTGCAAGCAAATTGCTCATAAAAAATCATCAGTTCTGAAGTTATATCTACTCATGAAATATCAAAAAAAAAAAATACACAATGTTTTTTACGAGCTATCGACATTATCTGTCGCTATCAGAAATGGAATATAACTAAGATATCAGCTTGACAGTGTTGAAGTCAATTGGAAATTGTAAACGATAATAATCTTGAGCAAGAAGGAATTGCAACGCTCACTAGAAAAAATAGTTAAATATCGTGTGAAGCAAACTTAAATATGCAAAGCTTAATTCATAAAGATTCATCTTCTGAATCATAAAATAATTGGACTTACTGTCATGTCACGAGAACCCATTTGACACCGACATTCGTTTCGTATCATCATTTCATTATATTGATTTTCGTGACAAAATCTGTAAAATTTGTCTCTTACATGAATACAAAATAATTTTCCATATAAATACGCCCTGATACTATATTTATAGAAAGCATGTATTTAAGTAAGCATACATATGGAAAAACGGTATTTCGCGGTTATAATTTTTGCAAACCTCGATCAAAATGGCAACCACTGGCTAATCGCGCAAAGGCAGTGCCAACTTCCGCGTGGCGTTTAGTAGCGATTAGCGCTAGCCTTCCCGATTTATATATATAAATATATATATATATATAAACACAGCGGGGGAGCGGCAGGAACGATTTCCAGCATTCCCACGGCCGCGAGACGCCGTCGGGACCCGCCGCAAAGACCACAGAAAATCCGCGCGCGCCCGCTCTCGTGTGTATGTATACGATAACCACCCACATTACGCCCGCCACTGACAAAGGAAACGAGAGATCGCGCAAGGTTTGCACTGGTGATATAGAACGTTTGTGGATATGGTAGATAGGAAATGCTAACTCAATTTTTCAGAGTTTATTATTAATTGTATGATGATAAATAATGTAGGAGAGTGAGAGTTTCTAATACTCAGTCGCCAATACTTCTTATGTCACTTTCTCAATCGAATTTCATACTCAATAGAGGAAAATAAGATAGACCACCCGGACTTCTCTATTTAGTCAATAACTCGTTTGGGATTACAATTTATATGAGATTTATTTGTATAGTAAATTTGGCAGAAATAGTTATGTGATTGACAATATAATTTTTCACCAGGTCTACTAAAATACTTGTGGATACACAGTAGCTATTATTCAATATCGTTTATGATCATATGGAAAAACATTTACAATAGTATTTCCCTGATAACGTAGCTGTTAAGTGGGCATATCATTAGATTGGCAGACCGGTGGTATATTCATCCATTCATGGGACATAATTTGTGAGTGATGTTTATCCTTCTGCTAAGATAATTGGATTAGTTAGTGTCTAATCACACGTTCTGAGAGTGAATAAATACGCCCCGTGTATTCATATATAAATTGAATATTTCTCAATAAAGTTTGTCTTGTTTCTGAAACATTTGTATGCGTTTTTGATTGTATGCAAGGTGAGTGCGACAGGTGTGAGAAGAACTAGTCTGTTTGAGAAGAAAAATCGCAAAGATCATCTCATTTTAGATCTGGTGAGTGGTGTTTCATCGAGGAAATCGGATTTTCTCTATCTCACGGTTGACTATCATGTGATTTTGATTTCAAATAAAATAGCAGTTCTGTGTTCAGTTTCATGACAAGGAAAACCCGTACATCCGTCATAACTTCACTTTTGTCAGGCACAAGAGATCTCGCCCACGTAAACTCGGTAAATTTGTGATGAGTGAAATCATTCTTTTTCATTGGTGTGAAAACGTGACTGACTGATATATTTACAATATATCACTGACCTCGAAACCTATGAAGACATCCACTCGCTTACAAATCAAAAATAAACTTTATCCTGATAATATTATGATCTTTTCCAGAAACTGATCAAGCTACCTCCGTGATGAACTATAAAATGGGCGAATAAAATGTTCATACGTTTCAATCATTCGACAATAGTTTTCTCTCTCACTGTCAATTATTCGAATGCCGTTAACCTTAATTCGACAATAATTACATATTTTTCTCATACATTTCTTAAAACAATTTGATGACTGTAATTTACCCTCATTCTATAATTCACAAAATCTCATCGGAATAGTGATTTTTTGGTAATATTTTTCACCGCACATGTATATTTATATATGAAATTTTCTGATGTTGGAATTTAATCACCGAAAAACACTCAATAGCAAAAAAAAATTTCTTCATCTACCTCTATTCATTTATTTTTTTTTTCCATCGTTTACTTTAATAAAGAAACATTGAAACGAAGACGGTGAATGGGTTTCGTGAAAAAGGATCAACAAATACGAGACATAATTATACCCATATGTATTTTTAAACGTACGTATTGAGGAAAGTGTCTTCAATTCCATGAGAGTTCATTCGCATTTTTCTTACTTTATTTCTTTTCCGCCGACTGAATATAATGGACCCTGGGCCGAAGCATTGGATGAAAAGGAGACGCAGAGAAGTCACCTAAAGCGAACAAAACAAAAAATGAACAAATAAATAAATAAGCGAAATAAGAAAAATAAAACATATATAAACGAATATGTATGTTTGTATGAAGAAAAAAGGTGCCGACGACATTATGCGATGCAGTCTCCACTTGCCGATTGAGAGTGCAAACGCATGCTATTGCCGATAAGGAATCACCGTGGAGGCACCAGCCACCCATCTCGTCACCTCGATTATCCGTGAGGAGCATAATAATTTATTATAACAAGCCCAAGAATATCGTTCAACTGTGCGCGTTACGAGTAACACAAGAAGCGCCTATTTCATTGCACCTATATATGATTATTGCCCTTGCATGATTATTGACAGAAACTAATCAGTTTCATTCTTTTGTTTGAGCTCTGTTTATTTCCATCTTGTGATGTATCACTCATGGACATGATATTATTTCCAACTGATTTTTCATGCGAAACTCAATATGTCGAATTGAAATAATCCATTTTCAATAATTCATTTATCATTGTAGTAGATTAATTCAAAGTTGGTGATGATAAGTGAAATATCAACAACAGGATTTGTTGTTTATGTATTCTATTAAGATGTACCCGGAAGAATATTTTAAGTTGATCCAGAAAATTTATCTCTAACAATTAGGGGAACCGAATCCATAACTCATTGCGAAAAAATATGGGAAATATATCTCGAGAAATTTGATGCTACAAGTTATTGGCGAAATTATGTCGCGTAATTTGACTTCTCGAATTATAAACACATATTGATTCACAAATATCACTACATGACAGATATAATTAGCGCACGTTTGCATGCGACTCGAATCTAAGTCATTATAAAACAGATATCGACTTGTGCTCAGATAACTTTTATCTTCATAAAATTTATGTTTTACGATACCGAAGCCTTTGTTACTCAAAAAAAAAATCATACAGGGGATTTCAATACAAATTTGGTTGTGGTTGCTGTTTACAAACTGCAATTTTCAGCAGTTGGTTTTTCACGAAACTGAGTAACTGACAATGCGTTGATTGGTTGGAAAACAAGATTTTTCTGTTGGAAGAGAGACTATTTTGATGAAACTAATTATCGTATAGAACTGTCGGGAACAACTAGATTTTGATCGTTGTCAATTGGAAAGGCATTCTCCCACCCTATTAAATCAACTGTTTAATTTCAATGCCACAATTTTGATTGGCGCCATTGTTTTCCAATAGAATTATGTCAGAAGATTTCTCTGGATGTGGTCTGAAGCTGGGCAAGACAAATTTCCCAAACAATTGAAGAATATTACTAAATGTGCGGTGGAACTCGATACTCGGGAAATATGTAGAAAAATTTCAATAAGAATGAAACAACTCACAAGATTTGTAGTTTAGTCAATTCATCCTCACCCGTCTGGTGCTGTTACACCAATATCATTTCATTATTCACAGGAGTCGAATGAAATATTTTTTTCAGTATGCTTCATAATGAAAAATTATTCCAGAATTAAGTCGAAATTCATATTTGTCAACTACTCAAGGAATAGGTCGATTAACATTATTCGATCCGTACGCAGTCGTGGTGGGGAGAGCCAAATCGACGTCAGCGTACGCAGTGGATAATTTCGGAGATAAAAAACGCTGTTTTTAATTTCTGAGCTATCAAATTGCACGTGAAAATTTCAATTTTGTTTTAGTTTAAATAATATGGATAAAACGAGTCACCGAAGTTGTTGTGTGGTGAATTGTAAAAATACAAGCAGAAAAAATGATTGTAAATTTTATAAATTTCCGACTACTAAATGGAGCATAAATAAAAGGAATGAATGGGTCGCTGCAGTAAGAAGGCTGAAGTACAACAATTGTTCCAATTATACATTAAACAAAAAGAGATTTACGTTATACATTTAGATTCTTCTTGATCAACATGAGAAGTTTTTTCCCTCTGCCACATCTACTATTGCACGAATATTATTTCTCCATTCGATATAAACAAATTAATTAATAAAATTTAATGATTTTTCATGCAGTGTTGATGGATTAACATGGATTTCCAAGCCATATGATTATAGCTGTAGTGATCATTTTATTGGAGGCAAAATTAACTATTATTTGGGGCTTAAATTCAATTTTGTATGTAATTGTCTGAAAACCTATTTTTATAGTATTATCCATGATAAAAATAAAAAATGAATATTTATTTACTCAGCAAGTACCTGAAACCTGAATTGTGAAGCTACAATTCAAGTATTGCTTATTATTTCTTTCTTGCCATAATGTTTCTGGTCTATTTTGATCTGTGATTAACTTAATTAACTTAATTAAGGTTAATTAAGGTTAACATTGTGTTCACTAACTTCTATATTATTTATTCTTATTAATAATACTTACTTTTGCTGCTGATTTCACATAAATAATTCAGAAGAAAAAAAAATTGAAATCAAAAAATGGATTTGATTATCTCTTTATTGATGATAACAGTTTTTGTAATAAATTTTGATTCAAATCCATAGTAAAAGGGTCTCTAATAGCGTCCTTCAGTTTATTCTGGCTATGGCGTTACAATCACGCACGGAGGGAATAGGGAAATCCGTATTCAAGGAAGGTCAAGACTATTTTGAGGGATGAAGGCATAGCGTATACGTTGATGAATCGCAAAATTTTCTTCTGGCCCCTTCTATTTCATCCGAAGTTTATCGTATCAAATATCGAAAGTCTATGATTCATTTGCCAATTCGAACTCAATTTCTATGGGAGAAATTTGCATATATTTGGATGATGAATGATTCATCACATTACATAATCTCTGATGGTCTTATCAGCTGCAATCACGTCATGTTTTTAGATTCCAATATTTTTTTATGAGACGAATGTGATTGACAAAATGTTAATGTACCGTTCCGAGACGGACATTTTTTATTAGGTATGAGGTATTTCTACCTTAGACAAATGGAAATATCATGTTGATGTAAGACCAAAATTACAAGATTCGATGAAGAGTTGAATTGAAGAATAATATAAGAAATGACTAGGGAAATGTCAAACATGACATGTTATCTGACGGATATTATTTTTCACGGCATGCCTGCAATCATTTCGACGATCTCTGATATCTGCTACTTTGTGTTTCATTCCCGCGAAATTCACTAACACGCTACTTGTCCGCTCAGAAACATTTTCCCATTGATGATTATTCTCTTACATTATTCTTATTCCCAAAAAAAAGAGCACCCTACGAACAGAGCTAAATGCATCTAAAATAAATCTAAAACTATATTCATAGAATATATGAGGAATGAGCCATCAACAGACTTTGACAGTGCTCTCTGCTCTCGTGCAAGCAATATATGTATATATAACTTTTGAGTAATAGCATTTTGTGGCTTTTACTTCTCATGCAACAATAATGACCAAGTAGTAATTCAAATATGGATAACAAACGTCAGTCGTTCGTGAAATTTATCCATTTATTTGTTCTCTAAATCTTGCCCATGCAGGTTACAAAATTTAGTGCCGTTTCCCTTCCAATGCATTGTAGAAGAAGTACGTCGAATGACCAGCAGAGCGCAGAATAGAGCGGTGAAAAATGCGACTTTATCTGCAGCGAATATCGAAAATAAAAAGGGAATGGAACAAAATTATGATTAAATACCTCGGCCAGATAAAAATTATGATTTCATGTTTTGATATTTTATTTTGATATAGAATATTGTTTATGAAGCCTAACTATATGTCGTGACATTGTGGTTGTAATTTTTTACAAGAATCAACTAATAATAATAAAGATCGACGAAATAAAAAAAAAACTGGAGATGATAATTTTTATGAATTTTAAATCATTATCTTCTCCGTTACAAAAGTTAATAATACATTCATCGTATCATTCTGAACTTGGATATTTTTCCGTCACCGTCAGAATAATTATTCTCTTTCGCGTTTTTTATATTATTTACAAATACTGCGAGTTTCAGATGAAATATAATCTATACGACAAACATACACGCCATATGTTTATTTAACATGAAATGATCGGCGCGTTAATGTTCTCCCGCGATGATATGTGAATCTTGGACAATAAAAACATATTGAAACAATAAAATAATAATAGTTGTAATTAATCGCATTGAAATCAATGTCTATAATTTTGTTTCATATTCTTACAACTGAATATAATTGCATACTGTCAAGATAAAACATATTTGTCAGTGGCAATAATTATTCCTTATTCCTCCGATTCGATATGCATCAACACGGATACAAAGCTGTTAAAAAAAATGTAAAATAGGAAAAATTCTGAAAAATATTTGAGCTACTACATCAATTGATGAAATAATAAAATTACCTTCTCATTCTACTTCTTGATTCAACTCACAATCCATCAGATGTAACTGATATGTTGTAGATAAATAATAACAAATCGAGAGTTGACTGATCCTTGTTGGAAAATGTGGAAAATTCAATTCTTCAATATCACTATAGAAAAATAGATACATGTAATTCTCATGAGCGTCTTATTATAGGACGAGCATCGTATTTTGTATCGTTAGTAAATCTAAACGTCATGTTTCAGAAAGTGAGATACGATGACATTAAAGTTGAATGGATTGAAAAATCAATTAAGAATTGAATGCACAATTTTACTCCATTGAGTCACTTTCTTCGAGCGATGACAGAATAGTTATTGCTCTACGCAGTCATAAGAGAATCCATTTTACACCGTAATATTTAAAAATTCACCTAATACAGTACAATATCATCACATACAGAATGAATATGAGAATATTCTATTCAGAATCGTAATAATTGTAATATTCTATGTAAAGAGTATACAAATATTTCAGTTTTCAAAAATTACATCCGGAACATCTTCAAAATATATTCTTTGTCTGAATTACGATGGACTATAATTAATTTCTCGAAATCGAAATGTGAATTACATAATTTATATCACGTCCCCATCAATTTACAAATCATTCACGTTTGATCTACGAACATAAATGGTCTTTTCGTTAGTTTTTATTTTTTTTTTCTAGAAAATTCCCCGTAAAGCCCTATTGTTACGCACACAGGACAAATCTGATTATTTACGAAAGATTTTCATAGGTGCAGGAGAAAAATTAATAACAGTCTTCACTTTGGGATTCCATAATTTCGTCAGGCATTATAGTTATCGTAGCAATTTTGCCAAGAACTCTGCATTCTTCGGAATATTTCGCGTTTTTTTTTTTTCGTTTTCTATTACAAACTCAGCTAGCTATACGGCTCGACTTTCAAGATAATGTATAAGTACGGTGTTCAGCTCTATATTGTATGATTATTTCAAATTCATGTTGAAGACGCGAATAAACAACATTAAATCATATGTTATCCTCATCACATAATAATATTGTGAAACAAACCTTCAACAAAAAATGTGACACAATCTCCATTTCAGAAATCTTCCGGTCGCTTGTTATCTCTCAACTCTCTATACATTCTTCCGATCATTATCTCAATCATCTCTATCTCAAAAAAATTTTGAGTATAACATGTCACTGGAATTCGTTTTTCAGTTAATTAAGTTGTTGAACATTTAATTGTCCCTACAATTCCAAAAATTCATCTCACCGTATTCCTCCCATGACTTTTCATTTTTTCGGAATATCATTATTCATGTAGACCAATCATACCCATGAATGCATTCCCATCAACTGAATCACAAGAGCCCCACAGAATTCACTACATATAAATACTTATGAGCAACCGGCCCAAAAATAATTAACTAACTTTCGTTCCTAAGCGAATAAATACTGTAGGTCAAGCTTATTTTCTCCCCAACTTCCTATCCACGTTCACTCCATGATCAAATATATACGAATTTTTCTAGACGATTATATATATATATATATATATATATATATATATGGCTGTTCATAAAATTAAAAACAAACAATATGGAAGACCATCATCTTCTAAGACCTCGAATAAAATAGATATGGCATCAAACACCAAAAATTAATCCAAAGGCCCTGGCCTTAATTTCTATTTACCTTATTTTTCTTCTCATCACTTCATGAGAACAAAGAGTTCATATATTTATGTGAGAAAATTCGAAAGAAACAATGCATTTGCCTTTCTTATCACAATAAAAATAATATATATTGACAAAGAATACCTCTTCTTCCTCGCTTTTCCAACTCAGACGTTAAATTTCGTCGCAATCCTACCATATACATGAAAATATATACATAGAAATATTCGGAGATGTACAAAAAATACACACACTGCCTTTGCAGCCGGATAACAGCTGGTACTGTGTTCAGTGTGAATTTTCCTATCAAAGTTTAATTTAATTGAGTATAAAACAGCTAATCGACAAATTAACTATCCAAGTAGTTAATTGCAAGTCAAACATAAACTTCTCCTCGATCATTACCGCCAATATCGGTTCTTTGACCATTACCAGAATCATTTTCAGTTGTCGATGCATTTATGCTTGCCGGAGTACTGATTCGTCTATGTGGCTCATGATGACGCAGCCTGCCAACATCCCTGCCAACACTACTCGTTCTCTGTCTTGTATCCTGATTAGCTGTATTCAACCCACCAATCGTTGGATTGACATGTTTATTTATTGTTGGTCGATGTGTTTCTTTGTGTCCGAAACCTGGCGAATGTGGCAATGACATACTACGATCATCGCGTATCTGGATCGTCCCCGGTGGACACGGCAATGATGTTGAACGTCTGCCTCTTGTCTCTGTGTTCGTTCCTTTTGTCTGTGTTTCAGTTACTGGGTTGAGCATATACTTACTGAGTTGATCTGGGCTCATTAGAATCGTGGGGCGTTCGTTGTAGTTATCGAATGTCGGTGTACTACCATGGCAACCAAGTGGACTTTGACGTTCACCAATTAGTGGCGTTGCACGTTCCTCTTGTTCTCCAATACTACCAGTTGGAGAATTGGAATTGTTATCAACACTCATGGAACAATCCTCTTCACTACTATTCACTTCTGTCAAAGTTGCTTGAAAATGTGATGGTGCTACGTTATTTAGTCGCATCATTGGCTGTGATGCAGTCGTGACAATTCCTAATTGTGATAATTGACTCATTGTCACTGGTGTGAATGTAACTGGCGTAACTAATCCAGCAGTTGTCAAAGTTGGCGACAACACGGCCTGTGCTAGAGCGGCTGTACCACCTTTTCCTGAAGACTGAGTGCCAGCTTCAGTTTCAGCAATTGGCGACAGAACCACTTGTACCACTGGTATGTCCGTTGTTGAATATTGACTATTTGCTGGTATAACACCGACAACACCAGCGCCAATATTTGCCGCATTATTTGCGGACAATGCGAGTCGCTGCTCACGGTCAACTACCTCCTTCGTTACATCCGGCGTTGGGATTCTCGGACGATTTTTCAAGGACACTGGTACGGAATTTAACTTTGTCATTGTACCTGAAAAAAATGTTACCACCATGAATTGAATGAATAAGAAAGTGCTTTCTTTTATTGATGAAGTGACAATGGTTACCTTGTCGTCCCATTCGTTGACTCCGAACGCTTTTTCGTCCAACAAAACGATCGTACAATGATATTTTGCTATTCGAATTGATATTAGTTTGCGGTAATCCACCGGTCTCTGGACTACTGTAGACACTGTTGTGTCGATTTCGCGTAAAAAATCCACCACTGCTATAGGTGGTTGATGAACTCCGAACTGAACCCATTCGGGTAATTTGCCGCTGCAGCCAATTCTTCCTGCGTTCTACTAACGGCGTGTCTACACTTTCCTGTAAGTAAAACGATACAATGCATAACTTATTTGTGTTATGGAATGGTGTCAATTAGTACTTTAATCTATTAAAGATTTCAACAAGTAGACTTAGCAATAAATCGAGCCGTTGTTTTCGTGAATAATTACTAATTACTAATTAGCATAATAATTGAATTGAACACTTGAATTATCCAGGTGAAAAAATATGAATGTACAACATTTGTTAAGTTTCGATTGAAGGATTTTCAGAACTAGTCTCGGCCGGAATAAGAGTTACTGAATCTGAGTGGCTGAGCTTACCTCACATTGAATGTGATTGGCTCATTGATTAAGAATCCGATTTCTCCTTAATCACAAATGAAGAAATATTTTTAATTTCATTAGACGGCAAGAACAATCGAAAATTGATGCGAATCTGCTTCGACCTTATAAGATTTGATTCAATTCAATCTAGATGAACCTGATGAGATGCCAAGTTTTTCCGAGCTTAGTGCAATTTTCTATATGAGATGTGCGTTAATTAGGTTGAACCGATTTAAACCTGGATAGAATCAGTGTTCCGGATACGAAGATATAAAGTATAAAATTTAATTAGAATAACTTATTGTCAGATTTAATTGTCTCGGCCGGTACAGTATCATGTTTAGGATTATGTTGATTTATATAGATAAGTCATATTAAAGAGTGAACTTCGAACAAAGTAGCTACATATGATTATTCATATATTGAGAAATAGAAGATAAAAAGTAGCTGCTTACATAATCTGCATACATATCATCTTGGTGTTTTCTGTGTTGATTAACATTGTGTATTTGTGTGCCCAACATAACGTTGGCATACAGTGCATCGCTCTCTTTAACTTTATAACGTTCAGCTGAACCTTTTGGCTCTTCACGACGATACTGCTCACTAGCGACAGTATATGGCAAGTCCTTTGGAATCACTTCATCCCAATACTGGTCTTTCAATAGTTCTGGATGCTCTTCATGCATTTCATCAACAATCATGTAACCCGCCTGCCGGGATAAATACATTCAAATTAATTCATTGCTTCAAGGAAAAGTGCAGTCATCCGTGGGAATCATAGGTGACTATTGAATTGAGATAATGTACAAACCTTAATGTGACGATCAATCAGCCAGTTCAACTCAATGTCATCGTCATCCTCCCCAAATGGATTGATTAAAACCTCGGCAACCTTCAACCATCCAACGTAAAAGCAGAACTATAACAAAATAAAAACATGTAAAATTATGAGTTATCGACGATATCTCCATTCCGGTATGTTGAAATGAAGCGATTATTTTCTAAGTAAGTCAGAGTTAGTCTAAAGAAGCTGTTCTCTGACGATGTCAATGAATAGCAATAGAAATACGTTGTATATGACTCCCAGTATATCTATACTAATGGTCCGAGTGTTGATTAGTGATCACGTAGCTACATGATTTCCCATATAGAGAATTTTCTACATGTTTGATACACTTCCAAACATTTGATATTGAGTAAATCTTGCATGATTCATTATCCAAACTGATGGAAACTGAAGTCGCATAATCACCCCCAAGAATTGGTTTCAATCGAGAAAGTTTTCAGGAAGATGGCTTAAATGAAGAATTATTTTCGTCTGAATATGTAAGAAGAATTGATTAAAATTTGACTGCGCTTGTTTTTCTTCCGTCATCCAATACGAATGGAATATTGCATAAAAATTGGCTGATTTTTGCAATGGTATAATTGAGCGACATTGGTTCCTAGAGTGCATTGCAAGAACATTTTCTTATGTGGTGGCATCATTTCACTCTTAGTATTCATATCTGGGGGAATCGGACCTTTTTGGCTATTATATTGTAAATCCAAGAGCGTTGCACAAAGGCGTATCTTTTCATTTGAACCGATGCAAAAACTTCCGTTAAATTATCAAGTGTGTAAAGATTTCCACATCGGATGTGGGTACTATTACGCATTGGAACTTTGTTACATAGTGCTAACATTGATTTCTGATTTGGAGCATGAAGTATAAGTTCTAGGCATTTCCTACGCAGAACCTACGCACTTTCAAACTCCGAGTATCTTTTATAAATTTTATCTTATTCTTATATCTCATAAAGAAAATTCTAATATCATCTTACCTCGAGTCTAGTGTACATTTCAAGTTTTTCATACAAATTACACCTATCAACATCATTCATCCGCATTCATCAGTTGTGTTATAGACTTGAAACGAGACTATAGTTATTCTATAATGAAATTCCTATAGTCTTCATTTTCTGTGCAAGAACAGAAAACGTATCACAAATCAAATTTATATTCTCGACTTCTTGAAACGTTCACCTTACAACAGATGTCGTGTCATTTCAATGAACAAAATTATAACAGTAATATATCACGCGAATGGCACATACAGAATATCAGTTAATGCAGCATATTCTTTACATCACACATCAGCAATTATGTACGCTTTAGCTTTCGGTTATACAATAACAACTTCATTTTACTAGCCGATGGGAACATTCGAACCAATCTTGACTATTCGAAACTTGTTCTTGTAATTGATCCGTTACGATTCCAGTTTATTGTTTTCCTTTCTCTCTTCATTTCTTTATATCATTTATAATATACCTGTAGCGTTGTGAAGACGGGAAAGTACATGTCTGGCTCTTCATACTTTCCACTGCCAGTGGAATTCGGTGGATGTTGTACAAACTGTCGACCCAAAAGTGCCGAGAGGAAATAAGCATAAAGCGATAATGTAACTACCTGCAACAAAAAAAAAAGTAATGATTGAATGAAATGTGCGTGTAGAGACGTCAGCATTTTTTTTATTATAATTCGCTGAAGTTTTTTTCTTTTATGTTTGGCGAAAGTGCTTTTAACGATATGAAGATGCGAATTTCAATTTCATTAACTTCCGGGATTCGATCGATGGTGACTTTTTCTCTGTGCCCCTCTCTCGCTCTTAACATATATGTAAAACCAGAACCTTTTTACTTTCTTGGGAACAATAGAGGGATATCACAACCAGTCACGATTCCAAACAATTCACCCACGTGTTCCATATATATTATCTTATCTTTTTTTTTGTTCTATTTGTGAACACCTCTTGCGCTTTCTCCATATATCGGCGATTATGTTTTATTATTTTATGGATTCATAAAAAGAAATGAAATAGTAGCACATTGTGTATATTATGTGAAATTGAAATAGGTGCTCGAAATAGGTGGAATGATGTTGCGATATATTTTGACACCATCGAGCTCTTGTAATTTTTTAATCATCAATTAGTGCTGATCATATGTCTAACTGGAATATGATCCATTATGTGGTGTGCAGTACCGGATACTTTCCTCATTTCAATGCTTATATTATGCAGAAGTATCAATTTCATACTACGTCCAAATTGTTTCCTAAATCAATGAAATATCTACTACGACCTAAGGCATCTTTCTTTCCGTTCGTAACACAACTATATCAGAGTTGGAATCTTGAAAACGAAACGAGTAAAGGAAACATGTTGATTGCGCACGCATAACTCATGTTTACGTATATATTTATACTTATGACGACGTAATCGTAACACGTTTTTTTCTTTCTCTGCTTTCCAAGTATTTCGTTCAATAGCAGAAAATATGGAATGAATGTGGCATTAATAATTCTTTATTTTCACATTCGAATGTCGTTAAACAACGAAATAAACAATATGCGCAATGGCGGAAGACTATAACCAATAATACATGGATAGTTAGATAAGAAAAAATGAGGAAAAAAAGAAGAAATAATACAAATAATTCCAATGACTCTCGTATGGCCTTCATGTAATTGTTATTATATATTTTTTTATGCATGAGCGAAGGAATAGTTCCAAAGATACGAGTATTCTCTCATCGTCACGTACAGCAACACCTGAATTATAGTATACAGCCGCCTCTTTGGCGCCTCTGAAAATACCACGAGCCCACCATTATAAAGTGTATAGCATTTGTTGATGAACAATTAACGTGTTGCACAATGCGTATGCACGCGCGCACATATCTAATTGTAATGAGCAAAGAATTATATTCGCTTCACCGGAAAAATTTCCCTGCAAGTTTTACTCGAGTTCGCAAAGAGTACAAATGCATTGAAATTTCTGTTTGCAACAGTTCCAGTGAAGATTATCCATTTGGGTAGTAGACAACCAAAATGGTACGTTGAGTGTATACTCCATTTCGAACATTGCAGCAATAGCGCGATCTTTGATGAAGAAATAATTCTTATCTAATGTTGAAATCAGGACATTTCAATTCATGAAGATAACACAGAACTCTTCCAACAGGATAAGGGAAAATTTTTTTTTCCCGCAATAATGCTTTGTTCAAATAAAAATATGAGACTCAAAACGGTGAGAATTGAAGGAAAATAGTTCCATTGAATATTCCCGTCGAGATTGGTTTCTGTAATGGTGAATTAAAAATGCTGTATAAAAGTACGCAAAGAAATTCCAAGTGATGAAGAAGTATATGTGCTTGGAATAATGACCACCTAACATTCTTTGAAAAGTACCTGAAATCTTCTAAACTTCAGAAAAACTAATTTTTTCGTAAGCAAAATTCTTGTACAATTCCAATATATTACTCAGAATATGGAAATGGATAAATATTATTTTTTTCCCAATTTATCCGCGAAATTGACTTCTCAAACAGCGAATTATGAAGTTACTCACTCACTTGTGAAGAAAATCCGCGTCATAGCCAATTATCACTTGTCAAAAGCCCAGAATGGAATGCTTAAGCGCAAAATAACTAAATAGTTTGTGAGAATACTCCCCCGCTGAATCTTTTTGCCAAAAGTATCTTCCCAACCGATAGATTACATAATATTGTATGAAAAACACGGAATAGATTGCGTGTACGAATGATTCTCCAAGTGTTCGACGATCATGTCTGGATATACATGTCCTGACGTGAACGGAAGTACGTGTCACCACGCGCTGAATATGTATATATATATATAAAGATATAATATATAAGAACATAAAATATACATAAACAATCTTCTCACAATAAAACGCTGCTGGCCTTATACATCTGAGCAATGCAACGTGTTGGCAGTAAAGCATACATCACGAACGATCGCGCAATTTTATTTATGATAGGAAGATGAACATATATCTCTTCATGTACATCAATTTTAACAGAAATAACTAAGATGCTGTCACGCAAACAACTGATAAAAAAACTTTAGGAATAATACGAATAACAGTTAATTAGTTTGATCATCATGCATCACTGTCATATCTTGCAATGAATTATGGAAAAAATTCAAGAATATAAGATAAATTGCTCGAGAATGTTGTTTTTTGTTTCTCTCAATTATCCAATTGATAAATATCTGGGATTATTGATTTGTAAATCGCTTAATGATGACACGTTTGTTTTACAGAAAAATTTCTTACAGGATGAGCATTTCTCCAACTGATATATCAATCAACATTATACACATCGACTCTTTGCTGCTTCTATTCTAGTACATGGAATTATATAATTCGCATTTCATTTTCATTTAATCTTTCTCATGACTTAAAAAATAATTAGTCGAACTCAGCAACATCTGATTAACTGAGATTATCTGCCAACATTTGGGACTTCGATTCATGTCTTTTCACTAGAATTGTTATATCCGTATCGAATTTATGTGATAAATGAAATTATTTTTTTTATACAAGAAAAATAGATTTGACGGTGGTATACTGACCAAAACTACAAAAAAAAAAACAAAAAAAAACATAAAGCTTTTTCAAAATAGCTCGATATGAATTTACAGGAATAATTATGTCCACAGGTACTTGAAGAAAATCTCATCCAAGACTCGTAATGCGCATAACATTTTCAACTTGTATATCTTGTTTTTCACTGTTCGAATTCTGCTTGACGAAAGTTGAGAAAAGTGAAGTGTCGAAATCAATATCTTAGTTGAAAATGTGTACAGTGTGAACTAAAATTACTTTTTTTACACTTTGTCAATCGCTAAATCTACTACGATAGATCCTGTTATTTTATTCATGCAACAGGATGCATAGTGCTTGATTATATTTGATATGAGAGTATTTATATAACAAAGCAAAATTTTCGAATAATTACCGCAATATTTTATTCATAATAGTATAATAGTATAGATGAAATTGCGATGTATTAGAAACTCTTGATTCTTCAGTATCGTTGATCCAGATTAAAAATTAACTATCTATGATGTATATTTGTTCAATGAAATTAGAAATCCTGTATAACAATTCCACAATAGTTGGAAATTGTATGCACATAATATTTTTGACGCGCAGAAGATGTACGAAACTCTAGTATGTTGAAGAGATGATGATACGTTTATAATTATTAGTAATATATGCATGAATTAGAATTATCATACGATGAAGAGACGCCAATCGTTTATCGATTACGTAACGACATACCTGATAACATGTACATAATGACAACTCATTAAACGAAAACAATTTCAAAACAAAATGCAGAAGAATTTTTTCTCCAGTATTTGTTTGCGGTGATGAATGGACGTAAAAAAGAGTTTTTACGCATAGCAAGTGAAATGATGCGACACATACAGGGATTCATTGGGCAATTGCATGTGGAATTTACTCACCTGAGTGTATACTAATGGCACACATACAGTGTCATAACCAATAAGAGCACCAAGTCGCTTCCTGATATCACTTAATTCAACGAGTAGTGTTTGTACAACGTGATCACTTGTTATCAATGATTCTTTTCTCGCCCTATTGATGATATTTGTTGCCCATACCAATGGCATCCAATATTTGGACATGGCTGCTTTTTTATTCATCATTTCGAAAATTTTTTTCTCCGACTCCATCATCAGACCTGTATTTGTGCAAAAGGAAAACAAAAATTATTTATATTTGCCATCGTTGTGTGTTGATATGAGCAGTTATCAGGATATTTATTTCATGATCATTATTTTTATGATCGTTTTTTTTTGTCAGTATATTGAAAAATATTGGATGAGTCATAGTGGAAATAAAAAGTTCGGGTTGCTACAAACCAGGAAACATGTGAGTAATAATTCGTGACAATATCATAAGTCGAATTAGGTAGTGGTGCCAATAATCAAGATGGAAAATATATAAATGATTCGCATGGGGAATTTTAGTTGAAATGAGCACAATGCAAGTAAACTTTCTTCAAACCAGTTTTCAAACAGCATAGATTTTGTTCATAATATACGATTGTATGAATGGGTGACTGATATTGAAACCCAAAAGTCAGCATCTTTGCGCAATACTATTTGTAATTCATATTAATAATTTTTGTTCTTCCAGTACTGAATCCATCATAATTGACGAGTCGCTCTCTCAAAATGCGCAAACTTCCTTTTCTTCCGAAAAACAACATTTCGTGTTTCCTCTTTTTCATTGTGTTTTCATTCCAAAATCATTGTTTATCTTGGAGTATTGTTAGTTATATCTGATAAGTGAGCATTTGAATTTCAAGGAAAAATGAATCGGAAGTTGTTGTTCATCGAGAAGATATCACAGGTGGAAAACACTTGTACGACTGACTGTCATCATGTGTTTTGGCGTTCTTACAAAGACGCGAGATTTCAAAGTCTGAATCATAGATTTTCGAGTTGACGTTCGAGTACCATCACCACAAATTCTGGTAATTTTTATGAAAATAAAACCTACATTACGCAGTTACATTTGTACAGAAAGTTACAGATTATTCACGTGTCGTAAATATTCGTAACATTTTTGATTGTTGTTCCAAATTGAATTAGCCTGTTGATTATTAATCAAATGTGATAATTATCATGAAAATGTTTGAATTTTTCATTCCAACCCGTCCGAGTTGAAATGAGTGTTAACAAAGATTAGATCAAGTCCTTCCCACCTGGGAGACGGAATTAGGTTTCGACTATCATAAACCATACATATCCCTCATCAAGGCTGATTTTCTGTTCCAATAAGATGAAACAGCAGCTGTATTATTTTTACCCCCTTTTTTTATTTTCGACCCAGACGAAGATATTCACCGAGTCAATTGAAGTCTTCAGCTCAGTAGTCGAACCATACTTACGTGATCAATAATTTCGACGCTGGCTGAGCCGCAAACAAGACGATTGTATCATACCCGAAGATTTCAACACTGCACTATAATTATGTATGAATGAAACAAATGAATTCATTGAGAACAAGGTCACATTATCTAATACTGTGAGCCACGAGGTTACCGTTCAAGGGTAGTATTATTCTCTTCGAACGTAACAGTTATCTTGATATTAATATCAAACCGACATCAACTCTACTAAACTTTGTAAAAATAAAAGCCATATGTTGATTGATGGGGTCTATTGAGAAAAAAAATTTTAGACTATCCGTCTTCGAATTCACCACAAAAGTTGATTTACATTACGAGCTCTCATCGGAACGATGTGTGTATTTTTACCATATCAAAAAGAGGGAGAGCGTTGCATTAACCAAGCTGCGGTAAGTTATTGTTGAATCCATCACCAACTGTTTTCGCTTTTCATGCGTTTCCTTTATGTTGACATGACATCTAAGTAAGGTTTTTGAATCTTCTTTTCGTCACGCATAATGATCGAGTTTTTTACTTGTATCAAGACTGCAATTTCTGATGGGAGTATCAAGGTGCTTTCGATTCCACCCTAACACAGGCTAATTTAACACACTCATGAATTTTCAAGTACTTGAGTTTTGTTCCAGACCATTATTTTTTCTTTCAAATATCCCCAAATCCATTTTGAGTATGGAATAGTACAATCCAAAACGTTGACAGCCCTTCAGAGTTCCAACTCTCGAAACAACACAATATGTCTCACATATCACTTACTCGGTTTGTTTAGTCCAGATTGTCCAATCTTCTTCTATGATCATACACTATATGTCCCAATGCCTTCCTATCCTTGTCGTAAACTTGGCACATCAACTTTCATACCTAAAAATGGTGAATATTTCTCTCATCGTCGGAGTTTTACACTATGCGGTTAACCAAGTGTTTTTTTTTTTTTTCACATTTTGTGCGATGTTTCAAGATCTCTGCGTAAAGCAATGCGAATTTTCATACAAATTGTTATCTTTGTGCTACTTCATAATATCGAGTCAGAAAAACTCAAAGACAAATAATTCCGAAGAGAAAGCATTTTTTAGCTTCTTAATCAGCGGTCAATTTTATCTCACATTACAAATTGTAATCTATCAACCCCATAACAAGTTGACGACCTCTGATTTCTGTGCACATTTCGAGTTAATTATAATCATCAAGAATTCTTTATAATCGAGAGGACTTATTTGTTTGGTGGAAAGATCGATGCTCACTTTCAAATGCAAACACATCACTATCCATCAGATAATATGAACATTTTTTGGAATTGAAATATGAGTTTCAGTGTAAGCAACTGAAATGTCTTGTTCCGAGATATAAATTATTCGATGTATGTGCATCTTCCTTTCAAGACGTGATAAAAGCCGATTTCGATATTTCGTAGAAGGTTGAGGCATGATAAATTGGAGTTTAGTAATTTCATGTGTTAGGCAACAAGTTTCTGAAATTCTATGTCTAGTCTCAATTCATCATGCGGCTTCTCACAACATATCGTTTACCAACATTTTGGACAGATCATTTAGAAATTTTTCGATCACCGCAAATTATTGCGAGATGCAATAGAAATTTTTTATTGATGTTTGCACGACGAACATTATGAAAATTATCTCACAGGTGACGAACTCTTACACTGATCCTATTGCGTACATTTCCAGTCAAAAACAGCATAAATCATAGAGTGGACTAGTCAAATTCATCTATAAATCTGAAAGCATAATAGTCACTAATTTGCGAAACATTACGGTTGAGAATATTTTCCCAAAGAAATTTTGTTTATCAGAATGGTGAGATGCATGTTCATAAGTCATGAGAAAGGATGTGGATTGATGAATATTCACTAAATGAGCGTAAATTTGTTCGGCTCCAACATGAAACAGGATCATTTCAATTAGCGGCACGAACAAAAATTGAAATCGGTTATTTTATAGTGCAGAGAGCATTAATTCCTGAGCGGTGGAAAAATTCAAGATCTCCGATCAAGATTACTGCATCGAAACCATAACCTTGATCACCCTATAAACAACATTTTAAAACGACAAAAAAATACTGAAGTGTTCAAAAACATTTAAGGTCATACTGAGGTGCAGTTGCTCATGCATCTTATTGATCTTTCCCCCATTCTTTTTATAGATTGCGAGAGATAATTGAAAGAACAATAAATGACGCGGTCTTTCATGCTATATTTGATTCGTGCCAAATATTGTCACGCATCAAAGTTTGAATTGTGAAATTAATAATAAAGTAACGAGTGTGTTTCAATGTGAATTGTAATTATGCAACATTGATGAATGAATCGATTGTGTGTGCTATATATAAAAGGTATTTATTGGCGATAAGAAATGAATCGTTTTGATCGATGCATTTATTACCTTCACAATACGTTTGTGACCTCGGATTTGAATTGAATCTTTTCATTTCTATGCATTGAAAAGAGAAATTATTTCATAATTTATACTCCAATTTAAATATTGTTTTCTGTCAAGAGCTCTTTGATTACCAATAATATATACTTAAGGTTGATACACTGAAAAATAATTACACGAATTTCCAGGTCATAAATTGCGCCATTTTTTATTTTATGTTCTGTCATAACGATAAACTATATCGATACTGCAATGCATTATTATCATCGTCATCATTAATAAGAGCGTTACAACACTGTGAAATTAATAATGCATTGAGACTTTTTACGTACCGTGATTAATTTGGGGAAAAAAATAGACTGGAAGTGTATTAACTTCAAATGAAGTCGCAGGAACTGCATTGGAATATCTTTTCGAAAGAGTGTTTGAATGAAATTTATTGCAATATTCTTATCCCAAATACCGACGCATCACGGGATTTCCAAACTTATTTCCCATACCACCTGGTATTATTCCTGGAATGAATGCCAATTGACTATTCAAGTGGAATTAATTGAATGATAAGAATATAACAAGGAAACGTAAACTGTATCCATAATTCAATTGCCAGTCCCCACTTTGCTCATCTCATTTTGAATTAGGATAACCACATATATGATTCATATATGTTTGTCAAATCTGTTTCACTCATAATTTCCTGTTTTTTGTTCAAGTAATTCATTCATTTCATGCATATTATATCAGTTGGCCTTCACAGTTATTCGTCTCTTTTTTCATTTATTAATGTCAATTGGATTTAAAAAGTGAGGAAAAAATTAACACATTGAAAATAATTTTTTGTCATAGGTTAGACAGTTACTGGACTTTGTGAACTTGATTAATGTTCGAAATGCATTTAGTATGATTCTAATAAAGAAAATGACTGTGTCACGAAAATAATTGCTTTTTTTTACGCGTACAATAAATACTATTTTCATTGAATAATAGAATTAGAACTACAGTGAGAGCCGTTTTACTAGAGGAGAGAAAAAACAAAAGAATTTATCAAATGTTCAGCTGAATAATTGACGATTGGAATTGAAAAATTGCGGGTAGTTGTTGGGCTAAATAATATCAATTCATATTGTATGAAGTGGCTCCTCTGAAATTGGATTATAATAACCGCGAATGTGTTTATATCAAGGTCCCGTAAAATAGTGTATTGATACTTCTCTTCTTTTTTGTTTTTTATTTGTTCAAATTTTCTTCTGCCTTTTCCGTTCTCTCATCCAATAATTCTGCCGTTACGTGTGAACAGTATTTCATTTGTTATCAACACACGACTACGACGTAAAAAAAAAAGTAAGGGGAAGACAAGAAATGGATCGCGTTAATGATTCCAGTAAACGACAGTGATCCACTCCGATGCCAGTTCCGTTATTCCAGGATTTACTTTGTGCCTCGAGGGTCAATGTTTCATCTCTCTTATTCATATTATTATTCTCATCTTTATAATCATTATTATTTTCACCACACTACATACATACAATCCATCATCATTAGTCTCTCGATATTGCTCTCCACCCTATTTTATATTTGGATATTCCAACCGCAAATGCTAATTTTCCATTTAATTTTTTTTGCTTTTCGTTGAAGTTTAATGACCTAAGGTTTTCCTTTTCGCTGGTGTGTTTTATGTACCTGACTGTATATAAATGTTTTTATGCCGCAGTATTCGATATATTTCGTCTTGTCTTTAATATTCCAAGCTCCTGAATCGACCATGGATGGGTCAAGGAACTTGCGGGATGGTCCTTGTCAAATGCGCAAGGTCGGCATAAAAGTAAAAAATGAATCGGGCCCCACACCTTTTTTCATTCTTCCGTTCTTTCTCGCCCTTCTATTTTTCATAATTCATCTCTCTCGCACTCTTTCGTCATCATATATGTGTATGCTCACGAAGAGATTGTTGTATGAAGGTAAATATAAGAACGAGTTGTAATTAATGTTCTATAAGGAAGATTAATGCGATAGGGAGTTGATTTTGAAATGGAGAAAATTTTCATCATGATAATAAGAAGATATCAAACTTTAAGGATTGAAGTTTAAGACAGCGTGAGGGCGATATGAATTAGAAATCTGTACTTTCTCAAAGGAGATGCAATCGACAAGATGAATTACTAATGTCTCTACTGAGTTTTTGTCCGTTTCTCATAACACTATCCTTTTATGGCTGCCATAAAATACTTGGCAATGTCTTTTTGGCTTATTCAAAAAAGCATAGAGTTAATCTTACTCATGAAATCTGATTGAATACATTGCATAAACCCATTCAAATTAGTAATTAATTCGGATTTGAAATCAGGATCTAGTCGGAAGACTTCATTCATGATTATAAACAAGGAACAAAAACATTCGTAAATAGAATTACTGAATGTGTGTTCATTGCAGAAATATAAGATGATTAATTGATTTTGGAGGAAAAAGGAATGCTAATCCCAAACAAAATCACTGATTGACGATTATGGTCTGATATTATGGTAGTAGTAAGCTAATTCGACCTGGTTCACAACGATTTTTATTATTGGTAATTATGCAAAAGCTGGATGTTATAAGTGAGTATAGCAAGAAGACATTATACTTGGATGATATAGGGTGAACATTCTGATACCACTTTGATTCTCGTGTACAAGTTACTGAGTATTATGAAGAATTAGACGTATTAATGCTTGATATAATTAACGTTTGATGCATTCTCCTCTGGTCTCTTCTCTTTCGCATCGTACCAAATCACTAGCAAAATCATTTTCCGCTGCAGAAGTTTAATATTGCGATGAACTCTAGAATATCCTATCAAAAAGGGGACATTTGATGAGAGATAAATCTCGAACCAATCAATGTTCAAGTTGGGTTTATAATTCTCACTTAGATCAAAACTATTCTCACTCGAACCACTGCATAACTTTCCTGACGTGATGTTCTCTGTTACTGTTCTCTATTAACTATAGTACTATAGACCAATGAATAGTCAATAATTTGTTGCCATCCATCAATTTAGTTTGGAACACAACTCAGATGGCTTTTTATGATAAAACCATACTTCTCAAACAGGGATACCGTTTACAATCGAAATTAAAATATTTCACGCAACTGTTGCTTGAGATTGTCAGGAATATTTTGAATACAATACTAGTGGGTAACAGCGGAACAAAACAATACCGGATAAATGTTCCGTGTACATTCACCTTTGTGCGGTGTTGCCACATGTGAATCACATTATAATGATTTAATAAAAAAATATTTGTGGACTAGATTTACCATAAAACATAGGGCAACAAGTATATACTGACGATAGATAAGAAGATATTGATTGGTGGGATAGAAGGATATTTTCTCAATCATAATACCGAAATAATTAATCAGAACATTATAGAGATGGACATTTTTTGCGAAATTTGGAAAACAGTTGCACCACAATCCATATATTATTCTTTGTCCTGTAATTGAACTGATATGATCGACCGAACAGACAGCCATTGATATCTTGGTTTTTTATCTTCAAGCGAATGATGAAATGAAACTTGAAGGAAATTCGGAGATGAGGATGCAATAACATGATATGTCTTTGACGTGCAATTTCTTTCACAGAGCTCAAAGTTCGCTATCGGTAGGACAACCTTGAAGTTATGGAATGAGCCTCTTCTACGTCAATGCTCTGAAGAATTTTTATTTTCAGTCTTTTCCCTTATTGTTACTACATCATCCTTCTGAATGAAATCGAATTCTGTATCGTTTCCATTAAATAATCATCCTCATTTCATAATCATTATCATTATCATGGTATTCTCCTTATATTCTCACTATCATTATTATATGGCATTACAGACGTTGAAAAAAAAAAAGTAATAGCAGGAATGGTATTCTCTCTCCAAAACCAAAACCAGTCTTTCACCTTTGGTTTCAACATGAATATATTATATATACAGTTTGTTTGGGGGAGGATTCGTCTGGTTGTGAATAATTTTACGGATAATGTCCGTGGAAGATTTATACATTATGCTAACGAATAATACAACATAAAGAATGAAATTCATGAGACTGCTTGACATAAATTTTTGAATCTCTTTGTTGCATATTTTTTGCTTCCAGTTCCATACGATATACAAATATATATTTATGTATCATTTCATCCAAATGGATCAGCAACGATATTGCGTTTTTTTAAAAACGCATCAACATTCTATTATTGTCAAATGAATATCAATTGACATCACGTGTGATTAATTGCTAGAAAGAATTCACGGAAAATGTAAATGGAATCACGAAAGTAAAATTTATTATGTGTAGAATAAATTATATATATACAAAGGCTTCGGACTTGAGCGCGTTGGCACCGGGTGAAATCCATGATGCGTATACACGATTAGGAAATATCGCCGCGTAATTAGAAGTCCGTTAAACAACTGAATCGAATTCGCTTCGTGTGATGCACGCGCGCTCGGAGTTAACAATCGAGTTGGATGTTATTTCCACCGAAGAGAAAATCCAACGTGTGACATCAAATATATAGATATATTTCCACATGTATTGTGACATAGGAAATTGAAAGCTAATCAAGAATGAAAACACCATGGACAATCGCACAATTCATTTATACTTAGTAACGTAATCATGTTAAATGCCCATTTGTGTGCGATCATTCCATGTTATTTTCTCTCTTATCTAACATCTTTCATTTATGTGCAAATGAAGTTTATGTGAGTGATGGAAGCGTATACTTTATTTATCAGTCCAATGACCTAGCAAATTTTACTATGCACGTTCATGTGTGTGCGTTAACTTCAACTCAATTAACACTCAATAACTAGTCAAATCACATATAAATTCTATAACACACTTGGTTTGAATGTATACAAATAATTCAATCGTGTTCGCCAATGAGTTTGCGTGTTTGGCATATAAAATGTGTGTTTCGCTTTCGCGAGACGTCGAAGGGCCTCGCTCAAGGCCGTATATACATAGCTATGTCTACCACGAAATATTTCCGGTTTTGCATATTTATTTATGCATATTTATACGAATAAATAGATACGTTCTTTGATTCTTCATTTCCTCCTCATTTTTTCTCTATTTCAGTGTTTAATGACCTCGAAAAAGAGATTATCCTGTTGTCGGGATACCAAAACATTTTCATATTTTTGAAGAAACAGTTGTTGGAACAATTTCAGAATTTATTTCTCACTGGAGAATCCATAGATATATATTATGAGACTAATATTAAAAACATTCAAAATGATGACGATATATTTTCTCGTAAGCAGTGTTCCTCGAATTTAGACCTTCTGGTTTCAAAATCTTTGTATAAATATAATGGCTGCACGTCGAGTTGTCGTCCATTGAATTAAAGAGTTTTATCATTGACTTTGTGAGTTTTCAAGGGATACGCAAAAGAATATACTGATGAATTCAATCCGAAGAATAATGTTGCTTCAAAATTCTGAAAGTGATTCCATCAGCTTTCGTGAAGTCTCTGAACGTTCAGCCTTTTAGAGGTTACAGGAGGAATACACGAAAAATCGAGTCGACTTATATTCTTCACCACAAGATTTCCTAACTTTGAATAACCGTTCAAATAATAATGAATTTTCGTGATATAAATGCAAAACATATTGATATTTGATCAACATACGAGGTCAATTACGTCTTATCCATTCATTTCATATTTGTTCCTCATCAATTGGAAAATCAATATTTCATTGGAACATCTTGTTTATCATAGTTGGTAAGATGAGGAAAAAAATTCGATTCGAGATATTAAAATTCCGAACAGAGGTAATGTGCAGAAATGTTGGTACTGCTCAAAATGACGAGTTGGTTAAGGAATTGTCGTATTTAGCGCCCACTTTCTAAGAATAGAGTGATGCATATAAAAATCGCTCCAGAGTCGAATTGAAAACCCCTGAGAGTTTTACTGTTCTTTTCCCGTGTGCAGTTCCAGAACATATAATTTGAAAAGTAATCCTTTATGACTTAGTTAGACTCGGTGCCTCACCAAATCCGAAGTTTCTCATCATTATCAACGATTCTTCATTCCGATCAAGAAACAGATGCCCTTGAGTATCATTCTTAGAATTTTCATTGATTGTTCGACTTCATCCCAGTTAAATTGGATGTCAGACTACTCGAATTTGAAAAAAATTCCTGAATCACCCCAAATGAGAGTGGGGAGCCCAGCCATTTTTTTATGGCAATAAGTACCGAACAATACATGTGATGACAACGAACAAAAAAACGGTCCATTTTCGAGATGTTCGTTTTCTTTTTGTCTGAAGTGTAAGAACTTCCGTTAAAGTATATCATGAATGTGAAAGTTTGTGACAGTAAATTGGGCCAGTTCCAAAGAATCTAAATGATATCGCATCTGCTGAAAAATATGGTAGAAGCTGTCCTGTCGCCAATAATAATACCTCGAAATCTAAACGCTCACGTGAATGCTGCAAGAATGAAACTGAAAGATGAAGAAAAATATTTATGCATTCAGGAATCCAGATAAATTGGATACAATGCCCTCAACGTAAATATTTTTGTGTCTACAGGAAAACACATGAATATCTAGTTGAACTGATAGAAGTACTGAAGATATTGGTTGTATGACAAACTCTTTTACGAATTGAACTGTTGCAAAAATGATGATTAAATATATGTAGGCAGAAACTTGTTCAGTTGTATGTGTGTCCTCGAGTAATGCCGATGCCTTTATAAAACACTCGACCTTCTTCAGGGCCGTGAGATCATGGCCAATTTCAATGCTCTCACTTTGGCATGATCGAATTTGTCGCAGACATTAGATCAAATTCACCCTTACAATATGAATAACATTTTTAATCAATTTATTGGAAACATATTAACAAGAAAATTCTATATCGTTTCTTGTTGCTAGTGATTCGGTTCTTAGAGATTTCGTCTTTCTGTGGTGAAATGAAAATTGAAAAATTGAAAAGAAAGTCCAAGTATTCCAGAAGTTATGTTGCATGAAGTTTCAACAGATCGTGAGAATTCACAGTGTGAAACATTCGTTTGTGCGACGTATGAGATTTTCCAGAATCCGTGAAGGATTTCGCAGTATTATTACAATATTGACATAATTCATATTCTTTTTTATCAGTCATCACTATGCTAACATTTACCTCCATCGTATACTGGAATTGATTATTCTAGTTGTTTTGTAGTTCGAACAAATCTTCTATAAATTATCTGTATGCAATCATTTTTCAACCGGTTTTTTTCCCCCGGTCCTCATATTACTGGGGGACATTCACGCTTTCGTCCTCATACTCGAGAACTTATTTGCCAACGAGCTTCTAAATCCGCGAATAACCATGTGACCAATCAGTTCGATAAAAGTTTCTGAGATAGAAGTAATTCCAGAACAAATTTTTAAGAGGCCGACCCCTCAATAGGTAAACAAATTAGTTGCAAATAGTTCTCGCATCGCTTCAGCCACTCCTGTTTACATTTGCTATGCATATTTCACTCGTTTTGTAAAGATGGGGAAACTAGGTGTAATCATTTTTATATCTAAACAAATAAATACACATACATTACCTGTAGGAATGATGACTCTCGATGATACTCGAGAATTTGTGCTAAATATAGCAGTGCAGACGCATGCACGTGATGCGATTGCATACAAGTGGATGAAAAACGAATCTTAATGTATATATTATACTTGTAATTATGTCGGGACAAATGCACAACTATGAAAAAGAAGAACGAAATTCGAGATATATGAGAAATAAAATCAGATGCATAATAGAAAAATTGTGATCAGTGGAGTTTTATTGACGCGATAGAGAACTTGAATATACTGATTCATCATATGAATGTTCGAAAGAACGTTTTCAAACCGGAACATTTTGCCTTCAATTTCGACTGATTAATTCATTGGAGTGAAAAATGACAAAGTATTCGATGGGTGTCTTGATTTTATTGATTTTAATTATTGAAATTTGCATATTTCGTTATATGATTGATTTTCGGCGTTTCTTTTGTTAATTCAACTCCTTTGAATTATTGCATGTTTACAATGGAAACTCATCCCTTCGATCAAAATTCCAGCTTGAGAGGGATATTCTTGCAATTAAACAAAAGAATACAGAGCGCCCAGAGGTAAGGTCGACTATGGTAGAGAATAATTTCTGTCTCAACACGTAAGACTTGTTGAATCAATTCTAGGGTACCAGATATAGTTTTTATTTCAATTCATCTATTACAAATTAATAAATTGATGGACCGACCAAATTGGCTGGAAAGTTCATACGGCAAAACAGTACCAAAAAGAAGATCATGAATGATTGATCGACAATCGTTGTCGTAACAACAAATTCTCTACGTTGATTATACGATAAAACTTCTCAGCTAAATTTTATTCATAAAACTCATCATCGTATGAGACAAACAGAGTAAGAAAAGCGACAGGACAAAAAAAACACACGCTTTTAATAAAGATGAATGATTTACAAGAAAAGATTACACTCGAACCTTATCGCCTTCCAAAGAATAATATGACGTACAATGCTCATCATGAAAATATTGAGAAGTTATAATGAAAAGCACGCAAAGCACCTCAACCCCCCCGCCCCCGCACCCCTCCCCCCCACCCCCCCCCCCCCCCCCCCCCCCCCCCCCCCACACACACACACACACAGATACACCAGACACACACTTGGTCGAACCAATGTAATCATTATATCGCTCCTGGAATAGATCAACTATTTGCGTGCAATGAACATACTCATGAAAAAGAATAAAAAAAAACAACGGATGAGGAATAAGAGAGACGATGGTGAAGGCGCGCGCGAGTCTGGCGCCAGCGATGAAATTGTTGATTGCACCCAAGAGCGCTTAAACTCCGCGTATATACTCTTTGTAAAGGTATATATAAAACGACGGGAACATGGACAGAGCGAGGAGAGTAAGAGGGGACGAAAGAAATTGAAGAAAAGTCGAAAGGAGCTACCTGACGTATAATTAACGGTGAAATACACGACAGGAATAGACTTGTTGCGCTGATGCTTTGCTTCTATCTTTCCTTCTCTCCCATCCTTATCCCTTCCATATATATATATGTATATATATTCACGTTTCTTACTCCTTCACTCTCGTGTGTTTGCGAATATGTGCCGCTGTGTCTATATATCCCAACGTGCAAAAAGACACGTCCAAGATATAGTTAAAAGGAAAAAGGATGAAGACTAAGACATGGTCGCTGGCGCCGGCGAGAAAATTGTGGATCACCCCTTTGGAGAATTGTGGCCTCGAGCGTTAGTTCTATATCGTATGTACATAGGTGTGTACATACATATATATCTGTATTTGCGTTCAAGAAAGCTAGAAAAACCATTCAAATATCTGCCTGTATAATTATCCATGCCTTATTGTTGAATTGCAGATAGAAAATAGTATAGGGAGCTTTGTTAAACAAGTTTCAATGATTCATCTAAAAATGTAGCAATTATATATTATGTGCATATATTATCTGATGCACAGTATTTACAAACTGTAATATGTAGGTTAAAATTAGAATTTTCTCGTTGGTTCATTTTATACATAAACACGTTTTCGTTCACAAGCTAGAATATTTATAAATAGTTCAGCAAGTATTTGTAGACTGTTTTATTTTAGTAGACAATTTATTATTCTGTATCTAGAAATAGATACGAATTATCTAGTTGAAATCGAAAAAAACCGCGTAGTCAAAAAAAAAAGAAATTGTGAAATAGATGAAGTGGAAATTATCGAGTTGATAATAAATCTTGATGAATGTTATGGCCACTCCCGTGTGATTATAAGCATATTTACGCGTGTGCTAAATATCACCGAGTAACTTTATCTTTATAAAATTACTTCATGTGCGGGAAAAAGGCCATTCATTATTTTCTGTTAGACGAGCGGAAGATTTCATTGCTCACTCGAGCAGAATCGTGAAAATGATTAATTATATTAAGTTTGCCAACGAGTACCTTCATCACCATTATTTCATTATGAATATGATGGCGACATCCGATGTTCTGTACAATAAAGAATGAATCTGAATCAATCAGAAATATAGCTATTTAATGTAACGTCTAGCATCAACTGTTTATTCATTGTCAGATGAGTAAGTTCTGAGGATAATATCAAAACTTAACATTGAAATAGATCACTGGAATTTAAAATGCTGTGTTATGAAATGGGAACCTGAAAGAAAATTTTCATAGAAATATAGTCTCTCTTCAGAATAGAAATCAGAATCCGTTTAAAAAAATACAACCACGTTCTCAGAAAATAAGTTCAACCATGCATACGTAATCGCTAATCTCAAAATTCTCAGTACGTTGAAAAACTATTTCATGCAAGTTCCATCACATGCATTAGGCAAATAATGTGGAGAGATTACGAATTTTATTCCCTTCAACTTGGTGCGTCTTGTACAATAATCTTTGGGTGTTATTCTGCGATATATTTCTCGTGCGATGATTCATCAATGAAAATAATCGATGTCATATATTGCAATGGCTGTTTCTTTTGTCATTATAATGAGAGAATGGATTGAATCGTTACACAAAAAGTGTGCTTTCCATGCTAAACTGCCATATAACATTGTATATGCGATTCATTTTTATAACAATAAGCGCAATAATTGTCATTTCAAAATAAAACTTTTTCCTTCATTGATGTTCTCATTTGCACAAGTTTCAAGTTCATGATTATATTCTCGATATTTAAAATCACACGTCGTTTTTGAATCTCCCCCATTCGAAAATTGAATCGACATTGTAGAAATATTTCTTCCCATGAATTTAATAAGAACTATTGGCTGTTTTTATCATCCTTTATTTTTTTTTTTTTTTTTTTTCTTTCATTCATTCAATTTTTTCTCACTTCCGTATAATTTTCTAGTCGAATGCAATTTATGTAAGTATTTTCCATAGATCCAACGATCTTGACAATGGAATGCACTCATGGAAAATGCATGTGTCGTATTCCTTGGAAGGCACTCGCGATATTTTCTATGCCATCGCATCGCAAAGGAGATTCCTCCTTGCTCGTGTTTCTTGTATTATATGTACAAGCATTATACCCATAGCATTATTTTCCCTCTGTAGCGATGTCGTGTTTGTCGTGCAATGTCACATGAAAGTGTATTTAACAAAGAAGGAAGAAGCGTATAGAGAAGAACAATTTTCTATTCTTGTATTCTGTTTTCCAATATTTTACATGTTCACTTTTCAACTCACCAACGTCGACTATGTGTTGTAGGGTAGGGAAACGTCTCTTAACCCTCAGTGAAATCCTTTGTAGTGTTATAACGTAGGCCAAGACTGCATACCTCACGATATTGCGACGCATCAATCTTCCTCTCTCATCCTACAACAAATAATCACTTTTATAGTTCAATATAATGGATGTGAGAATTTCTATACAATTATTTTCATTCAAGTCTACATAACAAACACAGGTCATAAATTATTTATCTCCATTCCAAGGTCATGAATTAATCATTACATGAATTTAGATTATTTTTATCGTCAATAAAATTATAAATTATGAGGATCAATTGAATTATATGGATATCGGAATTTATTGGTGTGCTTATATAAGTTTCATGGGTCATGAATGAAAACTGCTTACAAACTCTGTCTCATTATATTTTTGGCTTTTGAACGGGATTAATTGATAACATGAAATAACAGTAGAAGAGGATTATTAAAATTTTGACGGAATTAGATGAAACGTGTTGTACATCATTCAAATTAAGAAATGAATAATCCCGATATTCTCGTAAAGATTCTAAAGAAGCCATTGTTGTATGGATTAAAATTACTACGCATCAATTCATCATCAAGTTCAAATGTGTCCTGAGATGTTGATAGTTATTCTACAATCAAATGTTATTGAGTGCATTGCTGCATCTTGTATTCACTACTACAATATTTTCATCAACAAAGAACCTGCATTTACGAGTATCTATGATTTCATCTATCTTTCTCCAAATTTGCTCCTGCGATGACTCAACGATGAGTCAGCATCCTGGTATCGGCATTAATCAAAAATGATTCCTGGCACAAAATAGTAGAGGCAGTGTTGGAAAATAATGAAAGAGACGAAAAGAAAAATTCAGTCAGAGCGCAGTATATGCAGAAAACTCATAAATGTACACTAGAATCGTGACTAAAGTAAATTATTCTCCACAAGGGAAATTTCACGATGAAAGAATGGTTAGATATATTGGGTGGATATTGGAATGTTTTACAGTTTTCTTTCTGTAATATCCAGGTAGTGCGTCATCATTGTGAAAAATCTATTCGAGAGTTTCCCGTACGACGATAAAAGAGGTATTGCCACCACCGAATTAGGAAATAGTGAGATGGTCGATTCCTCAACCGAACACTGGTCGACATTCAAACAGTGGTCATTTCTCACCATGATAAATGAACCCGAAAATTTCAAAAGAATATCTTGCCTAGTTAGGGTTCTTCGCATCTACGTATACACGGAGAAAAAATATAGCTACTGGAACTGTATATTAAATAGTTACTCGTAAACAGTTCCAATAACTAAATTAGCTACTGTAGCTGTTTTTTAGTCAGCTCTGAGAGCTGTACGATATTTAGCTGTCAGAGCTACACGGGATTGTTCTCAGAGCTATACCAAATTTTCCGACGGTCCGCTCAAAACGCCACCTAGCTGAATATACAGTCAAGTGTTTGTTTGCGTGGTATAAACGCAGTGACACGAATTAGACCAGTGCCGATCCGCTTGAAAATGGTAAAAAACGAAAGAAAATTATAGTAGGATGAAACCCGTTAAAAAAGGACGAGAATATAACAGAAATGAAGGGAAAAATAATTTACGGTCGATCTGAGGTCGGGAAGTGGGAGGGGGCGAGTTTTTAAGGGTAAAAAACGGTGTATCTCGATTTCCGGCAGACGTACAAGTCCTATCGAAAAAAATTAAATGACAAAGTTGTAGGCAATAAAGAGACCTACAACTTTTGTAAGTACACTTTTTTCACATAACCTCAAAATTTATGTGAAAAATTCAAATAATCAAGTTTTTGGTTTTT
>JAPYZH010000501.1:0-45519 GCA_030523085.1 Meteorus colon | reverse complement strand
CGGCATGTTATGTAACATCTGCTGTTTATACTCGACCTGCATAGAGTAGTTCACATTTGATCCGTCAGGTCGCGTATTCAAGTGGATGATTTCCCAATATGAGGTGCTAACTTGATTCACCCAAAGTAAATATGTATCGTTACACTAATCGAATTCACCACAGAAAGCTTTACGTACAATGTACCGGTTCAAAGACAAAAAAAACACAGAATAAATCTAACAAAAGTTATCGGGCATCAAGACCAATCGATGCAGCGCAACCCCCTCTCCTCATCAATTCACTAATATGGCGCATACAGGGCTCGTTCTTCAATTGTTATTCAACAATCAACATTCACATTGTCGAATTTCGTCCCGTGCCTAAAATCGAATACAGTTTCTGTTTGCGCTTGACTCAGTGTACATTAAATATATAGCTTTCAAAATTTCTCATACCGTAGAAGTTTCATGAGGTGATACATAAGAATTTATTCAGTAGAAATATGGTTTATTATGCGGTAGCCAGAGGACATTATCCTGGGATCTATCGGTTCTGGTTAGGACAACATTTAAAAATTGATTATGTAATATAGTGACACTGAGAATAGATAAGAAATCCTTGGACAAATGATAAGCTGATATAACGTGAATGAAGATTTCCCAACGGAGACATAGAACCTTTTTTTCACTACTTAGCATTACTCTTTTCAATTCTGCACGCTGATCTATATCAATTTTCATCATTCTGAGGCGTTGTACATTTTTCTTTGTTTGATACTGTAATATTGGTGTGATTGAAGTTACAATCTTTTCTTTGTATTCCAATTTTCATAACTCTTCATACATATTCTGATATGAAGTTATGACCTTTTGTATCTTTACACACCGCATGCATCATATGTGTTCGAATTGAATATTTCACGTTGTATATATCTCTTTCCTTTTTCAATTGAATTGAACTATTGAACTGTATTTTAGAACCATTAATGTACCGATTCTCCTCTTATGAGATCGGGAACAAAAAGCAAGTCGATGTATTGTTTTTCAATGGTCCTGAATCAGAACCTGTTATGATATTTGATAGCGACGGGTTGAATCAATTTCTGCTACCTGGTGGAGAATACAGTTTTTTGTTTCAGCAAGATTTTACTGGAAACGTCTCGAATTATGTTATAATCTATATTGATTCATATTCAGCCTATTGTTTTCATCCGTGAAATCATTTGTTTTAGGAGCGATTGTAAACAACAAGTAACAGGTTATTCGGGATCGGATTATCGGAAAACCTTTTGTTATGACGATGCCGTGAGATTCTTGCGTCGTCAAAGGATTCCTATCAGGTAATTTATAATAGGATGATTTTTAGAGAATAAAATGGATGGAAAAAATATTTACCGGAAATAAGGATGATTTATCTTTTCTGCCGTATTGTTTTTTACGTTTTACTGTTTGATATGATACATATTTATTTTTACTGTGTTTATAGTTATAACTGTGGTCATCAGGGAGATGCCCGAAATCTCGAGGGATTTTTTTATTTTGCAGTTGCCATTGGAAGGAACCCAGGCATTTATCATATGTCATGGTGAGAGTACTAAAAAAATGTTGATTCCACGACGCTTGGTGCTTTGAAATGCATGATTTCCACGGATGAGTAGAATTGCATATAGACAAGGTTTTTTGAAATGCAGAAATATCAGTACTTCCTATTATGATTTTTAAATGTACAAATGTAACTGATGATTGTCACATAAATTTTCGGAAGAATTTGTTAGTATTCCGCATCGAAAGTTTAGTATGTGAGGAATGTTATAGAAATGAGTCTCCAAGAGAAAATCCAGCGACCGGGAGTGTTACTTATGTCCTTTTTTTGTTCGCTGGACCCTTAGCCATGATGTGATTGAAATTTTCGAGATATACTATGTTCAGATTTTTGAATGATCTCTGTAACATGATACATTGGAAGTATGCTTTTACGTTCAAATTTTCGAATTAAAATGAACATTTCATGCATTAGGGATGATTGTAAAGATGAAGTTCGAGGATTCCCCGGAGCACAATATAGAAAGTATTATTGTCTAGATGATGCCCGTTCCTTTATGAGACGCCGATGTCCAACTGAGTTGAGTATGAGATTTCAAATAAGTTTCGCTTTTTGCTGATTCATGATGGAATGATTTTCATCCATGAATAATAGAAGATGGTTTTTCTCATTTGGGTAATACTAATCAATTGAAAATCTTTTTAATTGTCTCATTTAGATATGGTGAGTACTCAGACGACGAATTTGAAGATGAGTCTGATGAAAATGATGAAGATGAGTCTGATGAAAATTATGAAGATTCGTCTGACGAGGACTACTATTGAGAGAACACTGGGCACTCGATGTAGTTTAACTGTGTCCACATTTGGATTTTGCTACTGAACATCGAAAGTCTTTTAAATTACAGATGTTTTGATGTCTATGTTTATATGAACATAATGATCTGATATAAAGAAAATAGCGCTATGATATTCGAATCATTTGCATTCATACACTTGTAAGTAAGTTGTTACTTACGGAGCAACTTTTCCAAAATTTCTGTCCATTTATTTTATTTGAAAACAATGTATCGTCATGTACGTGACAGCAATTTTTTTAACAGCATATGCATAATACATACATTAGATAGTGTGTAATCGGAAGTTAGAGATCGTCCGACTCATTCCATTCCTTCGTGACATCCGTGTTAAACGACATATAAAAACGATAGAAAAATAATGCAAAACTAACGCAGGAAATACACGCATAAATTGATACATTCCAACAGAACTAACTTTGATGGAATAATCAAATAGAGTTAAAAAGTGTTCATCTGGCATCTGATCGAAATTGATGATGAACGACAACAGTACCGACAAGTTCACATTTACAATTTTTCGATACAAAAGCAAGAAAACCACATTCGTGAGACCGATTTGACAGCGTGAACTGGTAACGCGTCGACATCATATGGATATTCCTGGGAATAATTTTCATCCGATTCCTCTTTCCCCAAAAGGTTGCAGCCTGACCAAATATTTTCGAAAAATGTGTGAACTCTGGTCAAGTAATTTAGTTATGATGATTATAGTCTGGTAACGTATATCCATGAATTTGAGTAATCTAATCAAAAGGCCATGTTGGCAAAATAGAATGTGAAGACAGCTTTCTGGCTTTATTTTCTCCCTTCAGTTCTATTAATGGTTTTCCAACATTACGTATATTTTTGAATGTGGAGTAGAGAATAGAAAAAATGATGTTGTTCTGCACTTTCCTATATCAAAAAGGTAAATGAAAGAATGTGCGTAACACTTTCACAAATTTCATATTTCTCAAGTCATCAGAGCACTATTTTCTTCAAGTCTGATAATAATTCATAAACAAATACATGGAAACGGAAGATTGTAATTCGATAAAAAAAGATATGATGCCATAAGTAGCATACCAGACCATATATTCATTTGAATTTATCTTCATGGTATCCATGACATCAATGGGGAGGCTGATCTGATGAAAACCCCCATCAGAGTGTATAAAATATTTCACTGAATAGAAATGATGGGAAATAAGTGCAAAGAAAATTAACAGTCCATCTTTTCTTTTGATTTTACTTTCAGCAAAACTCATCACGCAAGTTATTTACATATGGTATCTCATAGACATTTCTTGTACTATATACTTTATTTTCGTATTTATATCAGAATATATATTTGTTGCAGAACATTAAAGTATGAGTCCGCAAACACGAAGGTATTTTTCAACGGACACAAAAGAAGAATCGATTAAAACTATATTCACTATTTATGGAATAATTTTTTTCTTAATAATAATAGCCGATTCATTCACATTTGTGTCTGACATATGTTTTGAATCCAACTTTAGAATAACATGATTGAAGAAAGTGGAAATAAATCGTAATGTTTCATTCGTTCGTTTTGCAAAAAGGTTTTTTGTGTCTCTGTTTATTCTTGTTGCGTCTTGGAGCATCTAATATAATTCTATTATTTCCACTTTTGCGCTTGGGTTGTTAAATATATATTTTTGTTCATTAAACTTTATTGTCAACCATATCAACGTTGATCTTGTAATAAACATATGGAAAATAATCGTTCTGACCGAAACCCAAACCTGGAATATCCACACTCTGAAATTGAAGAAAAATTTATGAACCTCTGCTTCATCACACAAACAATATTGGAAGAAAAACTTGGTAATAGGTCATAAGTGACTGATCTTTTCTTATACTTACATCTTGATTCCCAGAGTGTGCACCTGCAGACGAATCCAAATGTGCATAGAGTTGATTCAGAACGTCTCTCAATCGTTTGGAACATTTTTTATGTGGATGCAATAAGATTGCTTGAAAATTCACAGGCAATCCATATCTGAGTAAAAAAATGAGCAGTATTATTCCTCATATATACTAATTTTATTGTTTGACAGAGGATTAGTAGAAAAATTCACCTCAATACTGATTCAACAAAAACTCGAAGAGCTTTAACATGAATCCAAGCACAGAAGCATTCGCTGAAATTAACTTTTAGCCAACGAACCAGTGAACCGAATTGTTTTTTCTTATCAGTCACCAATTTCGTTATTTCGTTTTTGCCCGCTGCGAGTTCCTCCTCATTATACGTAAAATCACGTACAATAAACTTCTTTTCACGTGCATGGAGTTTAAATTCTTCAACAACTTTTTTAAACAATGTAACTGTAAATAAACCATATTCAGCATCTTGATTTATTAACTCTGTACTGCGTGGTACAATCATGTCCGTCAATTTCTCATAAATTGAATGCCATTCTTGGAAATTAGATTTCGGAACAATTACAAGTAATGTTGACAGATATTCACTGTCAAGAATAAAATGTTCTTTTTTCACTAAATCCGCAAGATTGCGAGTTAGTAAACTCCCACTGAAAATCAAAAATTGAATCATCAAAAAATTAAATGAATATCTAAACAGTTTGTATAAACAAATATATGATGATCATTTTTTTTTGTAATTCATTAGTATCATCATTCCAAGGGATCGTTAATGTTTCAATGCAACAATTATTGAAAATTTTGATTTGGAACACCGTACACCGTTGTATTATATGAAAACTTTGAGAAGAAAAGTGATATGGACACTAATGAGTTACTCTGCAGCATTTTTTTCTCAAATGAATTAATCAATTAATATTTTTTCGTTCCATTGATAGAATTACGTTTGTTTTTTTTCCAGATTTTGAAGACTGCCCTTCAAATTGTTATAAGTTGTTGACTTAGTTTTTAAATCAGCATCGATTTGTCCGACTTGTTTACTGATTATGTCCGCAATATTCCGTAATGATTGCTTTATCGGATATTTAGCCATGTCCCACTGGAAGCGCGTTATATACGATGGCAAATCACCTATTATATAAAAGAAAAGAAAAATGTTACTGTACATGAAAATGTCATATGAAAATCTTCGATTTGAAAATAATAGAGGAAAAATTCGACATTCTTTCATAATATTTTTTTTTATTTTTCAAATACGTAGAAAGTTAATGAAATAATAACTAACAAAAAGAGAAAAAAAAATGTTTCCGTCATGCAAAGTGTTAAATCGGTGGCTCTCTTGAAACATTTGACCATTCTATTTTTTATCTCTAATAATTTATTTCATTCCTAAAATATGTGAAAAAAGTTAATAAATAAATTTATTGATTTCTAGTGGATTATGTTTCCTTGTTCTCGCGAGATTGCGCAATTCGTCACATGTTTATAAGCCAGGCCAGATCAGAGCAATATATGAAAAAGCAAACTAAATTTTTTCGGCTGATTCAAAAACTTTATAATAAAAAGATACTAAAGGTTAGGTAAAAAAGCATTCATATAGGATCATTTTTTAAGTATTTTTTGTAATCAGTTAGCAACTTGTTTGTTTCATCAAATTATTTCCTATCGTAAAACATTCAATTGCATAGTAAATTCTATATTTATTCTTCTCTCAACTATTTTCCTTTTTTTTTTTAAATCATGCAAACATTCTGTTCAAATGTGTTTGTAGTTTTGTTTGTATATGCAAGAATGTAAAGTTTCTCTGAATTTGTTATCTTCGTGTTAATGTGCTTGTGCTGTATGGGTATGAAACAATTTGGAATTGATATCCGAAATTATGTTTTATCATATGGTGTTAATTTTTTTCCTTTTTTTTTTTAAAAACATTTATCAAGTTAATATAAATGTTGGCACGATGTTTGTCGTAAAAGCAATGGCTGAACATTGCGAAAATAATGTCCTGCATGTCAAACCAAAATAAACTGTTAGCATTGCAGGTTTTTGTTGTTAATGACATTGTGAGAGACAGAGGAAAAAATGAATATGTACTCATTGATTAAATCAAAAACGGATAATAAATATGATAGTCAGTAATAAAAATGAGCACATGGAGCGTGCGGAATTATATTATTCTAGTCTATGTTTTGATATTGGTCCGTAATATGTATCCACATGTATGATATCACAGCAAGTAAATAGCCACTGTCGGAGGAATAATTTGCTATCGTAATGAAATTTTCATTTTTTGCATTATTATTTCTATTGTGTGTTTGCTTCTGTTTGATTTTTCGTAATTATTAAAATAATGAGAAATAGATGTGATGAATAATTTTTTGACGCTCATTTCTGAATATCTACTTACATGGTATAATCTTTATTCGTACGCTTTTAATGAATGTCTGGTATTTTTTTACAACTTGAGAGAAAATAAATAACAGATTTGTATCGCCATTTTTATAGCCCTCTGGGCGGACTTAACATTTAAAATTTGAGTGAATGAATAAACATGAATGTCCAAATCCGTATGAAAAATATATTTATCAGTTGGTTTTTTTCTTCAGAATGTGAAATGAATAGTGAAACATTTCAAGTGAATGATAAACAAAAATTGAATGAAATAAATTGGAAAATAAAATGCAAAGTATTTGTCATCTTGTCTCTGTATTCGACAGTCGATTGGGAAAAACCTTCCAACGTACACATATGCATTTAGAAAATAAATAAATAAATAAAAATGGTTTTTCGACACGAAGACACTCATACAAACAATATTAAAAAAATATATATATATATAAACATGTTGATGTGTATAAATATATATTTTTTTGCGAAAACAATTACGATTCGAAATGCGCTTCGAATTTTTAATCAATGACAATGCGACAATGTGTGAATGATCCTCGTCGGAGGAGATATAAATCAGAGGAACAATAAATCAAACCAACAAATGGAAAGGAAAAAAAGGAGGGAGAACATAAAAAGAAGAGAATAAAAATTGAGATTAAAAAAGAAAAAAATAAATGTTTCAATGTGGAATTGGAAAACATAATTGAATGAAAATGATGACGAGATAAAAAGATACATAGAGAAAGAAAGAAAGAAAGAAAGAAAGAAAGAAAGAGTGAGTGAGTGAGTGAGTGAGAGAGAGAGAGAGAGAGAGAAAGAGAGAGAGAGAGAAGGGTCCAATCGGTTGTCGAGGTGGTTGTCGGTTGGGAAATGGGTACCTGGATTAGGCAGATTGTCACATTCGACTTCATCTTCTTCGTCTTCTTCATCATTATCATCCGAATCATCATCATTGACAACATCATTGACTTCAATCCTGGTGTGTTGTTGGTGTGATGAAGGTGTTTGTGATTGAATGCATAATAATTGTTCGTCACTCCAAGACTTCGAATTGATTGCTGTTAGTTTCCTTGATTTACCATGTACTTTATTTTTCAATTTTGTTTTCACACTTGTTGATGATACGTCACAATCATTGTCATCGCCGCTGTTGCATTCTGACGAAAAGGAAGGACACGGACTTGTGGGTGTAGGAGTCGACGTGGTAGTAGCAGTTGTGGTAGATGATGATAATGGAGAAGCAGTTGTTAAGCACCAATGATGAACTTGATAACACGAGGTATATATAGAAGAATTATTCGAATTTATCGCACGGACATCGGAATTCTCGCCATGGGACGTGGATAACTTTTTTTCAATACTTATTCGATGATTATGAATATGATTATGAGGATGATTTTGTTGGTGCTGACCTAAGATGGTTGCATCATCTTGATCCAACTCCTTCCACTGATTTTGTTGGTTGTTGTGATGTTGGTGGTGATGATGATGGTGGTGGTGGTTTTGGTTGTGGTTGTGGTATAGATGATGATGATTGTCCTCGTCGAACTTTTGTGATGATGAAGATACGGGGGTATTTGATGGGGTGTCCGGACCCACGGACCCGGGACTCGAATCCTCATCATCCATTGATGTTTGACCTATCCATTTATTCTTTATACCAAGTCTTCAATTTCCAGGGAATTATTTCCACGCGATTCTTTTTTTTTTTCCTTTCATTTTCTTTTATTTTCTTTTCCTGCTTTTCTTTTCCGTTACTGTTTTCAACTTGTCTTGTTGCATAAACTATTTTCTTAAAATTATTTCTATTGCGTCCTACATAATTAAAAAATTAAATGAAAATAATCCTAACAGAAACAATAACAATTGTAATAATAATGATCATAGATAAATTAACAATAATGGCAATAATAATAATAATAATAATAATAACGAAAAAAAAATATATAATGCGTCAAATTATAATCGTGACATGAAAAAAAAATTAGTAAACTATATGTTCACTGCAACCAGCAAATAAAATTCACAAAATAACTAAATGTACGACAAAATATCATATTTATATATTTACATAATATTTTACCAGCAATAAATGTTGCGAAATAAATAAATTGATTAAGAAAAAAACAAGAGATTATAATCTTTGACAATGCAATGCAAAGAACTGAAAATACTCTGATTTTACCGTGTTCATTTTTTTTTTATTTTGAAATCAAAATAAAAATAAAGACCTATAACAGTGGCTACTAATCGCTTGTATTGAAGACCACAGTAACCCAAACGCAACTCCTGGAAAAAAAGTTTTCGTTTTTTTTCTCGCTATTTTCTTTGTAATTATATGGTTCCAATTCTGGTGCGCGCACAGGAGAAATTCCATCGAATAAAAATGCCATAAGAAGGATATGTAAATATATCATTGGCTTGAAAAGAAGGAGAAGAGGGGCTAATGTGGTCGAGAAAAAAAAGGAAGTCCAAAATGAATAGTAAACAAATACTAAATCATAGAATAAAAATGAAAGATAACAGAACATTGAAGCAAGCAAAGCAAAGGACCCGTACACAAAACTGCATATTAGTTGTGTCGAAAATCAAGACGAAAAAAAAAGAAAAAAACATTATTTATAGCCAGAAATTAAACAAAATAATAATGTGCCCTAATTTCTGATATTTTCGTTTTCAAAGCTGGTGCTGTTTACGTATGTAGGGTGCACGCACACAGATTTGACAACATTTCTAATTTATTCACAACAAATTCACTCTCCACGGATTGAAAACATTGAGGAGAGAGGATTAAATTTCTCTTCTGATATTGGAAAAAAAAATATACATATATATATGTATTCACTTTGAGGAAATTAAAGAAACAGCATACGTGTATGATTACACTGACACATGAAAAAGGTTCATTTGCGTATACATAAAAACTATTGATCAATCTCAAGAAAATATATAAATATTTCATGTTTTCAGTGTATTGAGTTTGTTATGGATCAAGCGACTCATCACGTCAATAAATTTTTACCATACGCAAATAAGTCATTGAATCTAAGTAAAACAACTCGATATTTATTGTCTACATGAGATTGAGTGAGGTTATTAGGAAGGTTGGGGAAGCGAGGCTGTTAGTATATTGAATGATTTCATGATGAGATTCAGTTTTCTTGGTGGAGAAAACGAATATTTGATTATTTCTATATAATTGAAGAATATATTATCAATTATTGATGAAATATTTTCGACTCAATTACAATTTTATGTGTATGTATTATTGCGTGTTGGGTACAGTACCTATACACGTAGGTTACTTTTTCTCAAACAGGAAAAAAAACATTTTGTATGACATTTTTCCAGTCACAATTAAATGCTCTACTTGCACATCTCATTTAGAAGAAATCAACATATGAAATTTGGACTCTCATGCCATTAGATTTACGGGTTATACCAACAAAGACAAATTTCACAAAGACTTTATATGCACCGAGTTCAAGGGCGTTTAAATTGATGTTTGAAATGTTCATAGTTGATTTCTATGTATTAACAAGGCCAAGTACAATTAGAGACATAATGGACGCCATCATGGAGGGTAATAATTCAAACCTGAATGCTATTTTCAATAATATGTATATACAATAACTGAGAGCTCAGTAAAACCAGTGGAGTGTCAACACATGCAACAAGAAATCTTGTTAAGAAGGAGAGTGATGATGTTGTCGATTTATTGTTGTCGAGTAATGATATTCGAAGGCCAAATTTTATGAGCTCATTTTCATTGATGAGAAGTGCATGAAATTTTTCGCATTCTGTAAAATTACTTGCAGATCCAATTTCCCATTTTGACAGAAAGTAATCCACACATATATGTATATATTAGTATATATGTATATATAATTTAGAAGTGTGAGCATGCGCGTGTACATGTGTTCGAATTTCATTAATTCCACTAAATCACACAATAAATCAGAAAATTGTTCGAAACAAGACAATACGCAATATAATAAATATATCAGTCAATTAATAATAATTTTTCCAAGACAAAGGTCGGAAGAACAATTAGGTTTTGATCTGTAACCAATTTGGATGTAACTCTAGAGAATTTTTTTCATTTCCAATTTGTTGATATTTTTTTTCAAGTATTATTCTTCAGACCCATGTAATTGTCATTTATATTAACAATTTCCTTTTTTTTTTTTGAATACTATAAGTAGATACTACAAATTGTAGGAGAATGTGAGAGACAACGGAGGAAAAAGGAAGAGGAAAGCAATATATACTTAAGAGAAAAACATGATTCCTGGTGAAAATATTCAAATGTCCAATTTTTACAGAATTTACTAATGAGTTTCGCTGTTAATTATTCTTAAATCACTGCATGAAAATATTTCTAATCTAAATTCTTTTTTTTTTTTCGACGGGAGTTTATCGAAGAACAATTATATGACAGAGCTATAACAGATTCCTGCGTTAACTCACAATGCGAAAGTGGAACAATATTCTGAATATTCACAATGTAAATTTTTCATTTATCTTAAAAATTACTGGATACCAAATGACATGTTGCATTTTATGAGCAAAAACATTCCATCACATTACACAAGCAGATTTGATTAAGTTTTAACATTTGAAATGGTGAAAGTGGAGACAATTTGCGTTCTAGAACTACATAGGGAATCAAAATACTTCTTCAATAATTAAATGTTTCCAGAATATGGGGACGACTTTCTATGCCATTATTGTAGAAAAATGTTCATTTTGACTATTCGCGAAAATTCATACTTTTTTTCGTTAATATTTTTAATTGTTGAAACAATCGCTTTATTCCTGTTCATCCTCATTTCAATAGACATTGTGAATGTTGGTTGTGTCTGATGCATGTTTACTTCATTTATGCTTTGAGGATTTGATATAGATATTGAAAGAGCTTTGTTACAACATGAGGATGACCGAATTTCGCTATAATTTGTTCAATAACTCTTGCATGTTTCATGAATATCATTTACCTTGATGAACACCTTATACCGACTGAATTTAACTATATTCTGTGTTATTATTGATCGGAAATTTCAGGAAATTTACTGGCATATGACGGTATAGTGAAATTTATCAAGGATAAAAACTCCGAAGAAATGACCTAATTTTTTTACTAATATTGGGTATAAATTTTCACTTTGGATAAAAATCTATGCTGATTGATACTGACACAATAAAATTTTTCATGAAATTTGTAGAATTAAATGGATTTTTTGCTTTGTCTTTTGATTAATGTCAAAGTGAGTTTGAGTACAGGCGAATATAATAACATCAATGTGTGCCAAAATTTCTCAATTCCTGTCAGATTATGCTACATAATATTTTACAAACCCTAAAATATGACAAAACTTTAGAAATTCCTATAAAAATTGGAAATATATAATAAAATATCACAATACATGAATAATGTTGAAAAACAAAATTATATCGTAACTTTTCACCAGGAATATATAATGGTAAATTAAGTTGAATTTTTTTGTCTATTCATATACTCACTATTATTTGCCATCAAATTTTCATGAAGTTTATCTCTCTGATCTTCCAACACCTCGCCCAAGTATGCAGCAACTTTACGCGTTACTTGCTCAACAAATGCATCGAGCTTTCCAAGATCATCAGAAAGACCTACCAATTGATCCAATGTACCAACTTTTAAATCAGGTATATGAAATTTGTAGTTAGTTGACAATGAGTTTTGTCTTGACGTCAAATTATTCATCGTTTCCCATGTCTGCTGACATGTTTTGTCTCCTGGTGCAGATATTAACCAATATTCAGTCATCTTGATGTTTTCCAATAAGTTTTTTGCTTCACAAATATTTTATTCACTTATATAACTGCAACAAAAGTATTGAAAATACTGTTGAAATTAATTGTTTAAATTGCATACGTCGAAATTTCTTATTTTCGTTCAATACATTTGATACATCACATCACATGCGATCACATGTTCACCACTCCCGAAGTCCTCGAATCAGCGCCATCAGCAGCCACCAGCGCAGTCGCTGAAATTCATTTTATGTATTCAATTCTACTATACCACACTATACCATTTAGCTACAATTAGTCAATCATTTATATGTACATTCTTCATAACTCATTCAAACTAACATATTTCAATTTGTCTATGTATTTGCATCCTCAAAGAGAGGTTAGGTTACCTGTTTTTTTATTTATCGGCCTATACAACTCTACACTGCTCTAAACAATTTAATGTTCACAGTATAACTTTATTTAAATACCTCATTTACTCCACCAAGTCACGTAGAAAATGATACATGCATAACATAAATTCATCTCGTGTACATCTAAGAATATTTATTTATTTAAACACCAATTAGTGAAGAATATAAATCAAAATAAGTATAATAATAATAAACCAAAAACAACCAGAAAATGTCAAATCTCTACGATCAAATCAAACTTTTATACGATCAACAATTATATTCAAATGTTATTTCTTTGGTGAGTTCGTTATTTATTCGCTGTACCATATAAAAATATGAATATCAGTGTATACTACATATTTGCTTCAATAAATCTTCTTTTTTGTTTTACCTGTACATCATTATTTATGATAATTTTTTTCTTCAGGCTAATCTAGTTTTGTCATTGAGTGATCATAATGGAGATCTCTTACCACCAACTGCAAAATTTCTCATTTACGTTCATTGTGCCGATTCACATTTTCATATTGGTGACTATCGCAAAGCTGAATCGTTGTATAAAAAGTCTTTGCAGTTTCGTAAATTTCTCCTCAAATCCAAAGGCGCTACGAAACCATCTCAAGAAGGTTATAAAGATCTTTTGTCTGATATTGATATTAAATATCAAATTCATGTGTGTTTAATGAAAATGAAGAGTCAATTGGAAGCACTTCAAGTATTGCAGAGTATACCAGGAAAGCAACGCACTGCGAAAGTAAATATCTCAACGTCCACTTTGTTTTCAACCTTTATTTCTGTACCCTCGTTCAAGAAAAACTGTTTGTTTTGGAGTGCAATTGAATCTTGAGAAATGAAATCGATACATGCAAAACACGTTCTTGAAATTTGAGTATATGTCAATGTGTATTTTCAGTTACACAAAAGTAGCGATAGAATGCGAATATTATACATCATCAGTTGTAGAAGTCATGAAGTTTCATACTGGCCGAGTATTACACGAGAATGGTTGATACTTTGCAGCCCTTCTCTTCATCTGCCATTAATTATTGCCAATTTGCACTATTACCATACTCGGAGTGAGAAATTGTTGGTTTGAATGATCAATATAATTACCGACAGGTAGTCACACCGATGTCTATCATATAAACAATTGTGTACCTTATTCATATGAATAGAAAGATGAAAAAGTGTAGTAAAATTTTTTGGAAAATTCAAATCAACAAGAAACTCTATGACTTGAACAACTAATAAGAAGTGTATTTCATCACCACTGCTACACTGCTGTTAATATGTTGTAACATATGTGGATAACTCCAGAATTGCGATTATATAAATTGGCAAAACTCTCATGCTTAGGGAATGATATGTGTGCAATAGAATACAAGAAATACTGATCAATTGAAAAATTTCTCAACTTTCAATTTTTGCAGGTTAATATGGCACTAGCAAAGATATTTCATGATCAAGGAATGGAACGATCAGCAATAACAACGTACAAAGAAGTTCTAAGAGAATGTCCATTGGCATTAGAAGCAGCCGAAGGTCTTCTATCACTTGGCGTTAAGGGCATTGAAGTGAATTCACTTATCGTTGGGTCAACCGCCAGTTTACCTAATCTCGATTGGTTGAATACTTGGATAAAAGCACATGCTCACATCCACAATCGTGAATATAGTCATGCTGTGTCAACCTTGCGTTCCTTGGATAATGATAACTTTTTAAGAGATAATTACAATCTATTAGTGACAATGGGGGAATGCTATTATTATTCTGGCGATGAAAAAAATGCATTGGCATGTTTAAAAAGGGCAAGGGCCATCGAACCAGATACAATCAAAGGGTGAGAACGTATTGGCCAACTGAAAATATTGCTAGACTGGTCGAAGAGGTCGTATGCACGTTACTGCACATTCGGCATCAGAAACGACACGTAAATTTTTTCTTGTTGCAATCTACAAAAATGTGTGCTGAATCTGAAAGTGATGTCAAATCAAGGATAAGAGAACAAAATGCAAATTGGAGGTATGGGTCGAGTTCCCATTGTCTTTTATGCTGCGAATTTTCCGATATTCGTCGAATAACAACAAATGGAGCAGAAAAAAAACTATGTGTCGTTCTGATCCTGACAACAGAATTGTCGATGCATACGACCGTTTAGATTCATTGACCTGATATATCTATAGCAAACGAACGTAACTCTTCTTTGTTTTACTCATAATTAATCTTCCGTTTTGCTCTCCTTTCCTCTTTTCCGGTACAGATTGGATGTGTATAGCGCTGTTCTATATAAAACCCAACACACCAAAGATTTAGAAAAGCTAATCCCGACGATAAACACAACAATAACAACTGGTGAATGCTCATCGGAAATTTATGTAGCGATGGCTTACACCCTTTATGCATCTAGAAAGTTGAACAGAGCGAATACATTGACATCTCAAGCAATTAATTTGAACCCGACCAATGTCGAGGCGGTGATATTGCGTGGTAATATTTTAATAGAACAGAAAAAATATGGAGATGCATTACATCAATTCAGAACGGCGATGCAATTGAAACCATATCGCTATGAGCCACATAAAGGATGCGTTGATTGCTATGTCGGTATGCATCGATTAAGAGAAGCATTAAATATTGCCAGCAGCGCTTGCAAACAACTTGGACACACGCCAAGAGTTTTATCGGTAAGTTGAGAGATATTTATCATTCACTTGCAAAAAAAATCACGAATAAAATATTAAAGATCGAATGATAGATATTATGGATTGTTGGATTGATTTTTTTATGCATCAGTTGTACGCGTCGGTGTTGATGAAGGATCCTGTATCAGTTGGGAAGGCAAAAAATTTGTTGGATAAAGCACTCGCACAAGACGATACGTATTTGCCTGCTGTGTATTTTCTAGCTGAGATATATGAGCAGGAAATGAATTTGGAAGCGGCAATTGAGTTGCTTGGAAGACAAGTGGAAATTCAGCCGACGTGGAAGTTACATCAAATGTTGGGTGACTTGTGGGCACGGGTACACGATGAGGAGAAGGCACTAAATCATTATACAATAGCTCTCAAGTAAGTTTTTACAAATTCATAGAATGAATACAACGTCAGTACTCATTGCAACTGTTCATATAAAATTTCGAATGTATCATTGATTTTATTTGAAGCCTCGATCCAAATAATCGACGAGTATTAGATGGTATGCACCGTTTGGACAGCACAGCATCGAAATTCGAATCATCTTATTACATGAATGTTGGGGAAGAACATGCAGATACAACTTATGATGTAGGCGATGGGTTGCCTGATTCAGATAATGATGAAGCAGCCGAAGAAAGTGAAACTGAGGCGGTGTGGTCGGACATGGATTTAGAAGCCAATAGTCAGTGATATATGATACATCAACTACCAATATCTATGTAAAAATTTTTTATTCTCAGGTAGAAAAACGTTATATAGATTCAATATGTTTGCGGTTGGTTCGGCTCTAAATACAATCATGAATTTCGTAATTAGAGTATGGATGATCAAGTATTAATATTATTACTGATTTATTAACTATTGTATTTGTTTAATTTCTCTTTTCCACAGATTACTCGACATATTTTCATGTTGAATGCATTGAACTCTGTGTTCTGTTATATTTTGTACATAATTCATTTATCAATATATCAATTGTGAATAATTATTATAGCTCGTCAATCGCATATGGATGTTCCCGATTGTTCAATTTCTATATTTTCCATCATCCAAATTAGATAAAATCCCACCCTTAAATTTAAGTTGTTATATGCTAACCATATTTCCCGAAATTTTTAGCTCTAGTGGGCATTCACTTTTTCCTTCATCCATAAAGAATGCTAATTCTCCAAATCTTATCAAAAAAATTGATGATCCCACTACTTATATGATTTTCATCAATATTATCTCCGAAAATTCATGGATATGCAGTTGAATTTGAAAATACACTTCGGGTCTTTATAAATAGACTTGAATTTATATGGAATATATATGGCAGTTCATTTTTTCCCACACTTTGTTTTCTTCATGAAGTGTAAATAGCAGTGTGGGAAAGATAAAAAGTCGAATTGCAGTGTGCATGACTGGTGTGCATCGCGGTACATCCATTTGGTTATTATGTCATGTTATAGTTATATAAAGTATAGTTTATTTATATATATGTATAGTACGCGTTGAGTAGTTTCCTGGGTACGAAGATGGCGAGTGTTCAGGTGTTTGGGAGATTAACTAAAAAGTTATTCAGTAAGTGCATCAATTAATTCAAATATTTAGATACAAACAATTGTAGTATTTAAATGTAGAGGAGCAAACATATTTTATGTTTGGACAATATTTTTCAATACGGTATAAGGAATTGTGTAATAATAAATTGTGAGGTTATGTACCCTTTGATCATAAATCTTGCACCATTGAAAGAATAACGACTGATAACAAGTTTAATCTGAAAATTTAATGATAATTATAAAATATTCAAACAGCACAGCAAGCCGTAAAATGCCAATGGTCAGTAGGTGGAAACGCTGGTCAACCATCACGAAGCAACTACTACGTCGTCACACCAAAAGATAATCCACATTGGCCAGATGCTCAAGGAGAGTCGGGAAATGATGTTTATGCAAGAGAATTAGCTAATGGATTGATGACAACGTTGACTTGTTTTTTCAAAGAGCCAGTCACAATTAATTATCCATTTGAGAAAGGTCCATTGAGTCCGCGGTTTCGCGGAGAACATGCCCTGAGAAGGTACGGGAAAATTATTCACTTTGTATCCTGAGATAGGAGAGCCAAATTTAAACCGTCATCAGAATAGCTTGGGCACGTTTAGTTCGGCAGTTCTTGTGTAGGATCTTTAATTATAATTCATTGGTTACACATTATTGTCTTATATATATTTGGTCTTCAGAATTAATTCTTGCAATGACCCAACTGACACAGGATATATAATCTATATTGAAAACGCATCGGGATAGGATTTACCAAATCAAACACTAGGTACTCTATTTAAGATAACGTTAGTATGTTGAGTTCATATAAGTTGTACTTTTCCGGCACTTTTTAGTTGAAAATGTTCAAATTTGAAGAGCAGTGTTTCTTCCAGATCTTCTCCGGGCCGAATAGTCGAAAGAATTACGTGGATTGATAATTCCAGACAATGGGCCATACATTGTTGAAGTTCCTATATATATTATTTCACATACTCAGCATTGTGCTATGACAATAATTCGCGGAAGATAATTCTATTGAAAATGAACAAAAAAATCTCAGATTCTAAAACTATCCTTGAATTGTTGATAATCATTGAAGTGTCTGATTCATCCATCAATTCGGTACCAGAAATTGATATAGTTAAAACGACTATGAAAAGAATAAACGAATGATCACAGACAGACAGAAATATCGTAAAATGTGCTACAAACTCTGCGACACTTCAGGATGCAGAGCAATTCGATTTCAATAGGAAGTTTCGAAATTTATTTTATCAATAGTTTTCCTGACTCAAATACCTTCACAACTTTGGTGCTCTGGTTAAGATATTCATCGAAATCGTTATACAATTTCCACGTTGCTCAAATATTCAATTCGTTTTATTCAGTCGATGAAATATTGATCCCATACTTTTTCCTACGAACTCTATAGCACCTGAAACACCAATCGTATTATCAATATTATTTGTTCTGAATTGTGCAGATATCCATCAGGCGAAGAGCGATGTATTGCTTGCAAACTTTGTGAAGCGATTTGTCCCGCTCAAGCCATAACGATCGAAGCTGAGGAGAGATCAGATGGGTCTAGAAGAACAACACGTTACGATATTGACATGACTAAATGTATTTATTGCGGTTTCTGTCAAGAAGCTTGTCCAGTTGATGCTATTGTTGAGGTAATAATCCAAAAGCTGCCATTCTGTTTCATTTTGATAGTGTGAATTAATTAATGTTTTTTCTTCTGTTTAGGGGCCAAATTTTGAATTCTCGACGGAAACGCACGAAGAGCTATTGTATAATAAAGAAAAATTGTTGAATAACGGCGATAAATGGGAGTCAGAAATTGCTAGCAATATTCAAGCTGATCATTTGTATCGTTAATTGGACGTTAGATGTGTTAGTCCTCGCTTTTCAGCGCTAACAACTTAGTGTTAATTGAGTAACGGGACATACATATATTTTTCTCTGCAACAACGCGGACATTAGTCCAGTTTCCAATCGTTTGCAGCGAAACTATACATTGTTGGAATAAGAAAAAAATGTTCATGCTAATAAAAGGTGAATAGAAAAATTAATGTCCAGATCATTGATTGACATTGTAAAAAGATGAACAAATGTGGGAAAAGTATATGAGACAAGAAGATTCATCACTTTCTTTTTCAATATTCGATGAAAATGAAATTGCTCCACTCTGTATTTTATTTTCGAATCAAATTTTATTCGTCGTGTACAATCATCTAATCAAATTACATCAATGTTTGGTCAAAATCAAACAAACGAGGCGTGCGTGTTATAAAGTGGTCGATGAATAGGTATTATCACATGGAAATTGGGAGTAATATGTAACAATATGACTCGAATTGGCATCAGAAATAATTCTCATTAGCAATATATATGTTTGTATGAATATATTTGATACAGGCATTCATTAGTATCAATATATAACCATAAAAATGAAGTTTGGGATGGCGTCAGTTTTATTTATTTTATCACACGGATTCGAAAAATTACAAAACCTAATTATAGTTCACTAGATATTTCTGACTTTAGATTTTAATCCGGAACATTTTAAATGGATCAGTCGAATGAAACATTATGTGGCGAGGCTTCAATTAGAATAAACTTTGGGAATGACTAATCACTGACATCAAATTGGCTCATTGCTATGTAAATGCTAGAAAAGGAATGATGGTTGTCTACTCATGAAATTAGCCAGAAGTAATATGCAGTCAACTAATATAAATCCAATAGTCAATCAATACAATTAGATAAAATTCGGAAAATGGATGCTCTTAGCACAAAATGTCCTATTCCACGACCTGAATGCATATGTGACTTTATTCAATTTGCATATGTCGGATGAGTGTAAGTGAATTAGCTGAAGCGATATTCATAAAAGATATCTTGCCTTTCACGAAATGATTAGCACTTATTCAATTTATTGCATCAAGATACCTCAAAACATCAATATTTTCTCTTTGACATTTATTTTACACATATACATGGTAAATGGGAGTGGTATATCTTTACTACAAAAATACTGTCGACAATCAGGAGCAAATCAAAACGTACGAACGGCTATTCGCTACTTGAGTTAATATCAAAAGAAGCTTTTAATAGGAAATCCTCCTGTTTCTTTTGTTTCTTTATTCATCAACTTAGCAATACGATTTCTTCCCATACCGCTCATTGGAATCTGTTTCCATCCGCAGATTCGCAGAAAAAAACTGGTCAGTTATATCTCGATCGCGGACAGGACGAATCACGTGTACAACTTCATATGACTCATGCATACAAAATTAAAGAATATTCATAATTGGTTCTAGCGGTCGCGAAGCAACTAGCCACCTAACTTCTCATTTCAATACATACAGAAATATAATTCAGTGATTAAGGTAATTATATCAACTTGCTATATCAAAATATTCAGTTATCCACGTTGAATAGTGTAAATAATAATGCAGACAGGTATTGATTACATTTTCTGTGACGAATCAAACAAATCCAATTCTTTCCTTTTCCGGGAATCATGTATTTTATCATAGTCACATTACACCCACTTCATCTGTAGTATCATATGAAATGTATGAAGTAGGACATTCACTCCATGACATTCAATAAACTGAGTTTACTGACGAGTTGCCAATCTTACGTATTGATATCGTTGTTGATTGTTTTATTGCAAAGATAATTCATTTGACAACCGACTTGTATTCAAAAATTCTGCATTTATTGTTAAAATTTTTACAATTTTATTGATTTGTTTATTGGCCCCGGTCTGTGGATTTAATCATCCAAAGGGAATTGTATCAATGACAATGACACGTATGAAGAAGTGTTAAGATACATTATTTTCTCGTGATTCGTTTTGAAAAATCAAAAAATGCAGATAATCAATTTTTATTTATCATGATCAAAGGCCTTCATATATGTGAATAAATGAAGGCCTTTTTTTCATTCAACTGTTGAGCAATGGAACTTTGACGGCGTGAGAACTGAATCGCGTGATAACAAAACGAAACAGAAACGAATTACTTTCTATTTGAAATGAATTTCGAATTAACAATCGAAACATTTGGGGCAAAATACACTTCATCTATTTGGAAAAACCAAAACCAATTGGACAATATTCTCATACAAAAGAAAATAAAAAAAGGAAAAAAATAATGTCTGTTGTCAATATCTCATGTGTAACTTTCTCAACTCCATTTTTATTATCGAATATACAGTAAAAATTGGAGCGAAGAAATCACTTGAAAAACTATCATTAACTTCAATCAGGCTATTACTTTATTAATTGCTCGTTATCAATAATAGATCTCCTTAATGAAAATGAGAAGCATGATCATTGTGGACGTTGTAGATTATACATTATGTACATTTTCATGATTCATTTGTGAACTTCGCGGATACGCTACTTGTTTTTCCATATTTATTACATTGATACGTGGTATATAAAATCACAAATAATGAAAGAAAAAGAAAATTCAACTAAATTCCGAACTAATTTCAAACCTCTCGCTATATTTTCTTTCACGTTGGCCTTTTATATCCTTCAGTATCACACATAAACACACACATTACACATATACTCATGCGCATTCAGGAAATGCGCCATTTAAACGAGTCATTTTATTCCATAGTATATAAAATTGTACTAAGTATATTTAATCTGTTGAAGATTTTGTACGCCTTCGATGATGGTTGCGTGCTAGGGCATGGATTATTGTTACCAAGAAGTAACACACCATGATCATAACAAATTTATCAAATAGCCACGATATCGTCGTCGTTCCCTCCTGCGAAGGGTGAAATGAGTCACATTTATCATTCACATTTATTCAGCCATCTAAGTTTCATTTGAAAATATATTTTTCATTATATCCAAAACTTACCGCAGATGTCTTGTTATGAAGTTTATTTTTCTGTTCAACGAGATATTTTTTCAACGGCTCTTGAAACTTTTTACCAATATATGGTATCAGAGCTAACAATCCAATAACTTTATCCAATAACTCTTCATTGAAAGCAATAATAACCGCCAACTGTTGTATATGCATCTTAACAACAGCTTTACCAATTAAAGTTGCACCAAAAAAAGTCCAAAATGGAATACGATAATGACCACACGTCAAACCAGCGAGATCAAATAATGGGTTCGGTATCTATAAAATCATAAAAATTTTCATTATGAACATGAAGAGGAATAATATTGCATTAGATAATGAAACGATTTAAGATGAACAAAATCCGAGACTGAAATTAAACACCCTATACGCCTCTTCATGCCCTCTTAATATGGATTACAGAAAATTATTACTTTTGATGAAACGAATATATATTGATATTAGGCAATATTTATTTGTCTTATATCGATGAGATGCAATGATTCAAGGTCAAGTAACATAAAAAACGTAGTCAGCCGAAATGGGATTTGATAGTTCATGATGCTCTTGACCGACTTCGACCGAGAATCAGATGCATTCTTTATTGAGATGATTCATTCAGTTGTTCAACAAGATTGAACTAGTTCTATTAAGAATTCGTACGAGTTTGAACAGTTAATCGAATTATGAATGTACCCTGTTGTTTCTTTCTTATCTCAATGCGTGGATTGTACTGATCTTCCAAAAGATAAAACGTATAGACGTCATTCCCGTCCGAATCCAGAATTTGATGTAAGGGTAATCATTTCAATGTTTCGCGGATGTTGACTCTATGCATGGATTTTGATTGAAATGGGAAATACAAAACGAGGACTCTTTTTCAATAGATTGTGTTAGGAAATCACACAACTTTTTGGTCTTGACAATAAAGCGCGTGGGCACGCATTTATTTAATTTAAAAGAGGAACCTAGTTTGCTGGACCGGAAAGCCAAACTCTTTTACTTTTTGTGAGTTGGTTGAATTACCAAAGAACGAATCAGTGAAGTTAATATGGTTGGCATTCTTAGTCGAAACATTACCTGTTACTATGAATAAATTGAGCTTGTGAAAATCGTTCAATTTCTAATTCTGTTTTTTTATTATTAATTCATTGATGATGGAATGCAGAGGGACTTTAATATTTTTTCCGTGGGGCCCGGCCGAACATTATAGACTTTGAGTTCAGGGATTTAGAACCTTGGTGTCCAGTTACTAACATCAATTCACAACAACTTGATAATGATTTCATCATTTTTCACTAGCCAAGATACTTTCTATGGTTAAAACGTCACAAATATCCCGTGCCATCACATATGATTTGGAATGTTAGTGAATAAAAAGTTTATTCCAACTGGCTTACTTGTTAGCTTTTAAATCGAATTTAACCAGTAAATTTAGCTATTTAATGATGATCAAATTAAAAAATGAGAAATAATGAACTTTAACAAACCGATGCGCAAGCAAGAATTCCAAGAAATCCCGCTTTTTGTACAAAATGTTTCATAGCCAATTTCAGTCTCATCAGCAGCGGCACATTTTCACCGCTCTCCATTGCTTCAAGTGCCTCCAATTCTTTTAAATCCTCCTGATCGTGTTCATGGTTTTTATCTTTCTGTCGACTGTTTCGTGCTGCACGTGCCATGAAATACGGTGGAAGTTCACCCAATGCAGTTCCCGCACCCCATAACATCGATTCAACGCGGACTTTACGCATAATATTCAGTATTCCCGCGCTCCATGCGACATCGACTGTCGTCGGACAAACGATTGAATCAGGATACGGCGGTTCCGGAAAATTTAAACCACCGCATTCGTATGCGGCCATCGTGACTGCAGCAATATGTGGGCCAAGATAAAGTACAAATGTATGAAGACCCGTGCCCAATCCAACGCTTGATAAAACACCAAGTCCAACCCAATATAACCACCACCATAAACTGTCCTCCCAAGTTTTCACCATCTGTTCAAATAATCAATTAAATAAGATCAACGATAATTTCGAAATGTTTTAAAGTGAATTCCCATTGTTTGATTTAAATTAGTTACATGGAAATAAAATAATTTACCTGTTGCTGTGGACCCGAAACATGTTTCAATACGAAAAATAACCCAATTAGAAATAATACACCTAACAATGTTTTACGATGGCGTAATATTCTGTCGCACAAATCCACTGCATCAATAATTAATTCACGTAAAAAATAATTTAACGTTGTTATTGGATGTTGCCACAATGTTAAACTATCAAGATCAACAGTGTCATTTGTCGTTGCTATCGTTGAGCCGTCCTTCAATTTCGTTGTAGCTGTTGTTGCTGATGAAGATGCAGACGACAAACCGTCAACACCAGTCCGTTGTTGTGTGCCATTTGTGTTTGCTGTTAAATCTTTTGTACGCCGAACAGTCTTTGACTTCTTCTCCATTGTGTTTTCTTCCAGTCGCGTAATCTGTGAAATCAAATTGAAATAATTAGCAGTTGATTGGAAATTTTCATCTTGCCAGCGTCGACACAGAACCTTGAAGCACACGGACAATCATGATTGAATGAAGGAAATCGCGATTTCATTTTGATAAAAAAAGAAATAAATTTATAAAATTATTCACATCATTTGCGCCCATTTCAATGACTAAACAATCCTTCAATGACGTATGTGACATGGTGTCACATGAAAGTTTTGATACATGTATGAATTTGTTACGTCAGGTTGCAAAATTTTCAGTCAAGCTATACAACTATAAGCATATTTTAAAAATTTCAATCGAAGTAGCAACGATAAGAACATCAAATCGAGCGACAATGGATTGGCTATAGTATTATATTACAACGTGATATGAGAAGAGGTCAATTTGTATCATGGGTTAAACTCTATTTCTTCTTCATACCTTCCCCTCCACTTGTAGTCACCAACATTTTATATTAGAGAGAGGGGAAGCTCAAATACTATAATAACACACATTGGATTGAGTGCATGACGTGGTTGAGCATTAAACTCATCGGTCACTTGGTCGGCGGGGCAACACGAGAATAATTATTTATAACACATAACATGCATCAAATTTAAAAAAATAATTCAAAAAAAATAATATGATAAATTGTGTCATATTCTTCTTCTATGTACTTGCTGTGATTATTCAGCTTGATATGATGCATATAGAAATTACAATGTGATAAGCTCCATGCTGTCGTCTAGAAAAAGCAAATTTGGAGCTAGTTTACAACACGGAATCTTCGTGAAATACACTCCGCCCGTCATGCTTGCATATCAAATATTGATTCATATACCGATTAACATAATGGAAAATTTCAGAACCACTGTAGAAGATTGCTATCGTCATAATTTGTACACGAATAACTATTAAATATTTATTCCAATGGTCAACTTTGTGAATGTGTACAAGATATTAGTTGAATGAATGACTATGCAACATATACTTAATTCATAGTTTCCAGTAAACCCGTCTATAGTTTATTTTCAAATACTAATTTCTAATATTACTTTTCCACTTTTATGAAATTAAAGAGTGAATGACACACTACAACTACATTTAAATTGCTCATATTCTCGAATAAACTCGAAAGATAGCACTGAAAAATGTGGAATATGAAGCAAAATATAGAGAAAGCACATGCAATGATGAGTACAGCATTTTGTTAGTTTTGTACCATATCAGTCTTGTTTCCCCAAAGAGGCAAGCCACGTTCTCTTAGCATATTTCTGAGACGGTCACGTGTCATGCGTCCAAGCTCATGATTGTAAAGTCTGCCATCAGCAGATAACTCCACATCCACTGATGAGTTTATAGTGAGACTTGATTCGGCAGCTGTCACACCTGACTTGTTGCCAGATCTTCTCTTCACCATTTCGCTCTCACGAACTTTGATTTTTTATTATTATTTTTTTTTCTTATCAATGTCTTTTGTCTACTTTATTAAACTGATCAAAACGGTCGCAGGATGTCAGTTATTAATCGGATGTCATAAAACGATGTTTCGATAAATTCGGATTGTTTTTTGGTAATACTTATCAATGATTCAAGTATTTTTATCAAAATGTGTTATCCAACTGTTAGTTTTATCTTATTTGAGGTTATATCCTAACAAGATTTTCGATATCTCCAAAGAAGCCACCAAAGCGACAGTTAATAATGCTCAATTCAATGCACACAGCGGATATATTAGAATTATACTTCGTGTAGTCACAAACTAAAAAGGAAAAACAAAATATGAGTAGGGTTACAAATGAACAAAGACATTAAAAAACAACAGACGAAGGATAATTAAAAGTTCAATCATAATAGATGTACATATACATATATATTTATGAAGCAGGGGAAAGTGAGAACCAGAAAATAGAAGTTAGTGTTTCAGCGTAGAATACATATAGATGTAAAAACTTCAATTTTCCCCCGTCATTCTAATTTTCCAAATCGTTTTTTTATGTGAAGTAAAACATCAGTTAATCAATATTAATTAAACAGGAGAATATTAGAGTGACGATGCAATGCCGTGCAAATAACCATGGTAGAAAAAATGATGAAAACTGAATTAAACAGTATCGATTGGATTATATAGAATATTAAATTATCGTAATTAAATGAAGTGAGAAGATGGATAAAAATAGAAAATATCTTACTTGAAAATAGTTTTATATCATTTATAAATAATACGTTGCGTATTTGAATAAAGAACAATTGGTCTTGGAGTATCACTAAGTTAATATTAAATTGTGAATGCAATAAAGTTGATTTTCAACGGTGTTAAATATTAAAAATGTTGAGTATATAAATCACCACGACCTATCATACAAAACGATAGTCACGACGACGTGTCACAAGAACAAATAAATTGTCGTATCGAGCACACACGAACGATTGGCGTTTGAAGGTTGTGCGAACAATTGAATAGTCAGATGTCTACATAATATAAGACAATATATATCACGAGAGAATAAAGGAGCTGTTATTTGGCTATGACAATAGTTAACAGTTTTAAATTGACGTGTCCCATACGGATTCAATTGTCTCTTTCACTTTATAACAATATATAAAACTCTATATATATATGTATATTAGGTGCATTCATTTATGCGCATGTGATCTGTAACTATGAGTAACTATGTGTATAATGTATGGATTAAATGGCGTGATCGGCGACAAATACATTGGAAAAAAAAACAGTGTACAAGCGTTTACTTACACAGAGCTTCGGTGTTATAAAGTCACCTAACAAACAGGTGATGTTAAACTTTTCCCCGGTGAACCATCACGCCCAATCACGCCCAAACGCGCTTACGAACACCTACGAATTCACGTGCATCATAATCGTTTTTTGGTTTTTTTTCTCTATTTTAGAGGGGCAGATACATTCAAACGATAGTTGAACTCGAATTGCAATCATTGTAACGACAGCAGAACGATATTTGTTCTTTGTGATGATTACTTCATAGTGGTCAACACACCACACGCATCACTGTGAAGTTGGCTGTTGATCATGTGATTAATGGAGATGTCCTTTAGAGGTCTCTGTGTTGTTACTCCGGCCATTTTGATAAAATGCGCTATACAATTGCGCCTAAATTCAAATCATTGTTCAAGCCTTTTTGTGATTAATAGGAAAAAATTGTAATTTTGATGATTCTGATGAGGTTTTTTTCATGTACCGATTATTTGTAGGAGTGAATTGGAGTGAATTCTCTTGTTTGATACTGTTTCTGGATATCCGAAATGAAAAGAATCTTTTGGGTCGCACTTAATTATTGTGAAATTATGTCTTCAGAATAGTTGGAAACTTTATTCGAATTTATGTTTCCCATGAGAATTCGCGCTGTGAATTCCTGGGAATCAATCTTTTGTCCACTTGATGCTTTGCGACTGGAGCATTTTTTTTCTTACTAAATCGATTTTCAATTTTATGTATCGAAAAATTAATAAAACTATACGAGAAATGACAATGTTGAGATTCATTTTCTTTAGGAGATAAAATTCACGATATCCCTCGAAACTACAAACTAAAAATGAACATACTTTTTCATGTAATCATGCGAAACCACTTCGACTCATTATCATTTCCACAATTAAAGAAAAATCATGAAAAAAGTAATGTTGAAAAAAATTATTTTGCATGAAAAAAATGTGCGGTACAATACTCGAATTGTTATTCTGAATTAACATTGACACGTGAATTATGAATGGAAGAGGCAAAAAATTGCGATATCTATATTCGAATTAGAAATTTTCGTCTGTTGTATTTTAAATCAATTCAAAAACCTCAACTATATTTTCACTCTCTATTGGTGCTGAACGAAATCACTCTTTGACAATACATCAACTGAGTATAAATGAAACATCAGTTCAAGCATTACTGCGAATTATGTTTGATTATTGATAATATAATTTCACATACATATTTCTCAAGATGAATAGCAAATACAATAAGTGTATTTACCAGAATATTTTCATACATATTCATATCCGAATATTAACCACTTTTAACCTTGAGTGAGGTCTTCCTATTATATATTATCAACTCAATTTCCAATTGCCTTACACTTTCATATCAAAATGTTTTATAATAATGAAACATATTTTTTTTTCAATTATTACAAATTCACAGTCGAGTTATATAATTAACTTAAGTTAAATATTTTATTTCATAGATAACAAAGCTGAGACAGAGTAAAAGAGTATCTGATTAAAAAGTAGCATTTGGATTAGTCGATAGCATTCTATGCTACGTTTTAATCGGGAATAATTACAACCTCAAATTCTAACCTAAACAATAGAAGAAATTGATGGTAATAATTAAAAGCCATACACATGAAATCCGTTTCATAAACCAGAAAGATGAAACAAAAATATTCTACCACATCAAAAATGTATCCAATGATAATCCAATTGAGAAATAATTGCAATATTCATTGATAGTAATTTTCATTCTCGTAATTAAACTTAAAGATAAAATAATTCTAAGATTGATCTTGCCATTATATCACACCATACACCCGCATACGCATGATGATAAGAATATTCGCATAGACGTACGCACAAGCAGTGACACAATGACAGAAAATCCACGTCATTGGTATGTGTATTTATACACAATGGTAGACGCATATTGGATACATATGTATTTGTATGGTGTATAAAATGAGTGAGAGTAGAGTGTGCGCATACGTAGCTGAAAGGAGAAATGGTTTATTCGAGACAGATCCGCAGTAGTAACGGCCACCTGTCGATCGGACAGTGATCTAGCCAAGTAGTCAGTAGCGCCGAGTAGACTCCCGTTAGTTTGTAGACATGTAATTGTCATGATGAATTAAATATCAAATAGATGAATAAATAAATAACTAAACAAATATATAAATTGATGAAAATATAACGAGACATTTCGGTGATATATTACAAAAGAGAATAAAAAAAATAATATTTGTACGATGATTCGAGCTTTTGCTTTGAATTCTGAGGAAAAATTTTAATTTTCAGTAAATGTATTCAATTATTATTATCATTTCTATCATTATAATTTTATAGTGTTTTCAGTGTTATTGACAGTATTGTTATTATTAACAGATAGAATGGAGAAATTTCATTTAGTCAAATTAATTATGAATAGTGGAAGGAATATTATGAAAAAGTAAAATGTAAATTAAATTATCGAAATGAGTGACATAATTTGTGGCGTTCATAGATGAGGGTGGAATGAAAATTCATGAAACAATAAATGGGGTGAGTATGTCCACGCGTGTCAATTATCTTTCAATATTTATCTAACGTTTATTCAATTCTCAAATTTTAATCTTTTATAAAAGCAACAAATTTTGTTATCATGAAAATGACAATTCTTCAATTATATACATAATTATAATATAAAAATAATATTTGTAATACATTTCATTTTTATTTTCATGGAAATTTATTATTTTCGTTGATAACGTGATATGCATAAAAAAATCTTCCAGATTCTATAAGAATGTTTAAAAGTAAATAACAGTAATTCCTACTGTCGAATGAATGAAAATAAAAAGAAAAAAGAAATACAAATATAATGATGAATTGAGTATTGTAATGAGAAGTTGAGGCAACAGCTGGTTTCAAACCAGACCCTGTTGACTGTGTGACATCCTCCATGTACGATAATTTCTGATAAGATAAATATACTGTTCATATATGAACATATAAAAAGAAGGAAAAAATGAACGGAAGTTATAATTCTATTTAATTTCTATTTCATTACTCTCCTTCAATTAAATTCATTTATTTGATTCATTGCCCTTATCATTCTCTAACTCATACGTTATTTTCTTGCAACTTTCAAATATAATCAGTTACACGCTCCTATTGTCGCTCGCATCCCATGTCTATAAATAAAATTCTATATAAACTCATATACAGACATATGTACATACATACATTAACAAGAGATGCGTAACATGTATGTACATCACCTCGATACGTCAATAATAGGGATAAATTAAAAAAGTCAAGCTCTACTTTTTTTCCAATCTCTCTATTGCAAAGCGATAATAAACAATTGTTTCATTATTATTCTCTACCTCTATTCTCATGTTGAATCACTTTTTCTTTCGATTTTATCCACAAATATATATGTATATATATTTGTGGATAATATCCATATTATTTTATACACAATGTATTAATATTCATAATATAGAGAATACAGTTGGAGTAGGTAAATGTGGCGCATGATGAAAATAGGTGGATAAGAGGAAACTGATGGAAAATGCACAAACACACAGCACGCACATAGCTATATAACTATATTCACTGGGTTTCGCCGGAGAGTTTGCGTTCAAGGTTAACCTTGAACCATGTATACGTGGCGTTTTGCTGGTGTTATGAGGCCAGGGTCGAAGATGCCACGTACAGAGTGAGCTCACATTCCCCATACAGGGGAGGAAATTGCCGGAGAAATAGGGAAAGAGAGAGAGAAAGAGAGAGAGAAAGAGAGAGAGAGAGAGCTCAATTGGGTCACCCGGGCGAAACGGAACTCTCCCTGTAATGTATATATATATGAACCCATATATACATATATTGTACACAGACATTCAATATACCTTCCCGTGAACAATTTCTGTACGCCCCTGTTACGTCACTGATATTGCATGTCCTCATTCTTGGTCAATGTTACTTTCGATTGTTTGCTTTACATGGCGTGTAAACTCTTTGTTTCAGTTTACTTATTATGTACATCGGTGTTCCATTAAATTTATATACCGCTTATTCTTCTCTCCGTTTTTTCATCATCAATTATTCATTGTTTATTACTGTTTGTTAAAAATGTAGAAGATAATAAAAAAAAAAAATAGATAATAAAAAGAATGATAGGAAAAGATATTTGAATTTGGCGGGTTTTTGTTGGCTCTTATCAAAGTCATAATATATTGTATCAAATTATTCCAACTGTTGATTATTTTCTAATTTCGTTCTATGGATTGCGAATCAGTTTAAGCCAATCAGAATAATAATTTTTATCAGTAATGTATTCAGTTGGCTGTTTACTGGAGTGTTTTTTTTCTTTTTTTTTTTTCATCACGCAACCTCGTGAATTGATTTACATTTCATTTAAAATTGCTTTCATTGATTATAATTTTGAGTTCGTTTTTATACTGAAATTCTTTTTCTTTCATGATGAATATTTAGGGCAGTAAAATATGTTTTGTTCAATCTAACTCAATTATTTGGAGTTTACGAAATGTTTTGGAAGAAACCTTATGCAGAATGAATTTTTTGCAAAAGTTTTGTTCACAATTTTTCAAAATTTCTTTTGCTGTTCTGTTGAATTTTATCACTGTATTTAAATGCGGAGATGTTTTTGTAACACACGTTGAGTCATAATCACGAAATGAATACACATTTTGTTGAGGTAAATATTATAGAAAATTTCTTTCTATTGAATCAAATATTCAAATTAGATTTGATATAGGACGAATAATTCGTATATAAGTTGATTACTTTGAATGTTAGGTTTCACTTTGAACAAAAATTTGTCTCTAACACTTTGCTTGGGCACAAAAGAAGCTCGTCAAACGTTACCCGCCATCGTCCTTTTGTGCCTCTAGAACACATGGTAAGAACTGCTAAAAGCAAATTCAACGCATGATGTCAAGTAATTTTGCCATTAATTATTTTCCGAGCTCATAAAACATTGGCTTCGTACTATGCAGACTTGCTTTGACTTTATACAAAATTATAACAGATTTTATATGAATTTCAACCCGAATATAATTAACTTGTGTGTAGAAATTTCTGTACAAGTTGAACAAAAAATCTTGAATAGAACATAAAATAACAACAAAGATTTGAGTGATTATTTATCATTTATTCTTGATTTGATGGCAGGAAGACCAGAAGTGACAACGACATAATGATAAATGCAAGATGATGGACTGTATGATCAACTGAACTTGTAAATATTAAAATATATATGAAACATGGAAACAACATACCATCCTGGAGGTGGAAGAAGTCGAAGTGCCCGATGGGTTTGTCCTAATGACCGTCAACTTGCGCTACGAGCAAAGTATTATTATTAATAATTGGATACGAAAAATACGATTGACAGAAATAAAATATTATATTCGAATGTTTTCAATCGATTTTTCGTGCCTTTCAATTGCAGATTAAAGACTGGTTGGTCAGTGAAGAGTAGTTCACTCGACTCTCGATATGATGATTACAGTCATTATTCTTCGGCTCATTCAGGGAATTTATCGTCATCATCACCCGCTGTGTCACATACCAATAGGAATTTACCCTTGACCGAGGAAGAACGACAACGGATAATCGAAGTTAGTTTCATTCAAGTAGAAAAGGACACAAACAAATAAATTAATTATAATTGAAGAATGGTAGATTTCCGGTCATGTTTGGCTTTACCACTGTCTGTATCTTCAAACTTTCCATTGATTTTGCTTTATGACCTAATATGAGTTGAAATGATCGAATCTTTTCTTCCCTTCGGCAGAGCTTCGTAAACTTGTTTCATACAGTTTTCAATCAGATTTTATTTCGAAATATTTCGTAATCATATTTAATTGCACATAATATTGCGAAAATTTACACGATACTTTTGATTATATTCTTCAATCGTTCAATTCAAATGATTTCATTTCCATTCACATGTCTTAGTATGAAAAAATATTTTTCAAGAAGAAACATCGACATGTTTACAATCATTATGAATCATTCAGTATATTAAATCACATCAACTGCCAAGTAAGAGATTCGCATGAATTCCGGCTTTTTCAGTAATTCATCACAGTTATAAAGTCGATTGTGATTGAAAGAAACATGTCTTTCAAAACGTTCTCACGAATTTCGAATATTCAAGCGATGAACATTGAAGGGAACCGAAGTGTTTGTTAATTCATTTAATAAAAAGTCTGTTTCCATCAAGATGAATAAAATCGTTACATTGAGTCAGATGCATTTATCTCAGAAAACATTTACACAAGCTCGAATTGAAATCGTTGGAGAACAAATTTCCATTGCCACATATAAATTTTATTCGATTTATCTTTAAACAAAAGAATAATTGCTCTATTGTTGTGAAGTTCTAATTGGAAAATTCTCAAAATTGGCTTAATGATTTATGAAAATATCAAATTTATTGAGTTATTGAAACATCTGTCATCGATATCACAAGTCAGTGAGTATAATTGTGGGTTTGAAGAAAAGCTTAAAAGATATCTCGAAGTTCATTGGCATTATTGTGAATTGCAGGTGTTTAAAATAACTTAACGTCACATATTTGAAAATTATTATCTGTATCTATCACGTGTGTAAAATTGTTACCTCATAGTCATTATACAAATGTCATATCTTTCAAAATCGTTATAAATATTGCCACTTATATAAAATATGAGCTGAATATTATTCAGTTTCTTAAATGACGGGGAAATGAAAATCACCAACCCGGAATGTTCGTTATTAAATAATCGCTGGAGAAACCTCCTTACGGGCGCTGTAGCATTTAAACTGCGATGAATTGCATGAGCAACCACAATGGGGTGTGCGACGAAAAAAGTTCGGTATGCAGACGTTGAGCTATTTGAATAATCGTAAGAAACCAACTCCAAGAAACTCCGCTGCATTTTTTGGGGTGGTAGTTGAAAAATTTTTGACGCATCACTGCGAATGTTGAGCTGAGTATTTTCATTAGATATTAAATATGAAAGATGAAATTTGGTGTGATATAATATGCAGTGATGATTATTTAAAATTCGAATTAATTTTGCATTGTCTCTTCCTCATTGAATATATATTTGCACAATTGAAGGTAATCCAACGGGCAGAAGCATTAGATCAATCGGAACAAGAGCGAGTTGGGAAGCTCGTTGAGCGTCTGGATAATATGAAGCGAAATGTATCAATGGTGACCTCGACAAGATCAGGTGGACGTAATTGTGGCAGTCGATGTATCCGTGGCAACAGATGCATTTGCTGTTGCGCTTTATGCGGCGAAAAGTTCACGGTCTTAGGTGCTGGTCCGACTCTATGTCGTGATTGTAGTAAATACGTTTGTCAAAAATGTGGAGTTGAAACTACGACTGCCGCTTCTATGCCACCATCAAATACGAAAAATTCACCAACTGAACGTCAACAACGGCCAACTTCTGCATCTACTTCAAATCTCACATCGCTCGATTCATTGCTAAACGTTAATCAACCACCACCACCAGCACAACAACCCACAAAAGTATTTCTGTGTCGTATATGTACAGAGACACGTGAAATGTGGAAAAAAAGTGGTGCATGGTTTTTTAAAAGTTTGCCCAAATATATTTTGCCAGAGAAAAAGGTTAATATCATATGCGAAACACATTCATGCGAAATTATTCCACAAATTTATGGTAGTTATATATACATAACATGACCGAGGACGAAAAGTTTTTTGCCCATGCGGATTCACTTTTCAAAGTGAACTTATGAAACCGTTAATTAATCTTGCTTCATTCTTCATATTCATTCGTTTGAATTCCAATGGACAATAAAATGTATACATTACAATTAGAGAAATTTAAAGATGATAATGTATTCGTTGAAATAGAAATATTCAGTGGAATAATTTCGCAATGGTGCATGTCGTGTGATTTGTACAACAACAGGAGCGCTCAAAAGTAGTTTGTGACACTTGTTGTTCATTTGAAACTATGTTTTGTTGTTAGAATATGGAGATTAACTGTTGAATAATCTCATTGGTGAACTCTCTTGTCAGGTTTAATATTGACTCACAAACCTTCTCGGTTCATCGGAAATTCATTAAGAAGCATTAAGTCTTCGGAGAAATATTTCATTGGATGTCCGTGATGCTCGGAGTGATTATAATCTCTTGAAGTTTATGATTCTTGAACAATCATTGAAATTGAATTACGTCTTGAATTGGTTGGATTAGAGTCATCGGGTAGTAAGATTTAAGATGAGTGTATAGTATCGATTAGAAATTCATCTAAAAATATTAAACTCTTGTTAGGTGAACAGTTCAATATTTGAGAATGAATGAAAATATCAATAGAGTGATGGTGAGAGGTTCAACGTCTAACAAAATGTTACCAGAGGAAAATTCGATCAAAAATAATGTAAAACCAAATGTGAAATTCCAGTCAAATAATCCATGTCCGTAAAATAATCCATTCTCACGCGAGGATTCACGTTGATCACAGTTCGAAAATTATGAATCTTGTCTAATTACTTAAGAGCGCTTCTGTAAATTATTTCCCATTTCTAAATGAGCAATAATTTGAGAACGATAAAAATATCGATATTTTCAAATGCATTTTAGAAACCACGCAGTGGTTCGAGATGCGCCGCATGGACATTAACGGGCAGTTCACGTTCACTTGAACCTGTTGAGACTCAAGATTCATCATCTGATGAAGATTTGGCACGAGGCAACGGTGCTCACCGTAACTTATTCGTCACATCGAGTGTATCTTCCGACACAACTGAATTGACATCCTTTCAAAAACGCTTTGAAACCAGCGCTGAAATCCACTCAAGACGTGGATCCTCACTCGATTTGAATAATGCATTGATTGAAAACGAAATGAGGGCAAGCTCCTTGTTCTTACAATCATCAACACAAAATTTAGTATCACCTAGTCAATTGAATGTGCCAAATGTTTCATCAACATTGACTTCACCTACCTCACCACCGTCATTGGGTTTACCTGGGCTGCCGCCATCACGATCGACGAATCGTCTACGCGATCAACGAGAAAAGATATCGCAAACAGTGGCTGGTAGTTGTCAATCTACAACATTCAATCGACAATATCCAGTCGGCAGTTCGGAATCAGTTGATCGTGAATCAAATAATGATAATACAACAAGAAAAGGCTCTGGTCACAATTCTAATGGACATTTGCCGAGTGAGAAAATAAATCAAGTTCGTGGAGTTGGGTCAACTGGAGAATTAAGTGATGCTGTCAGTCCTAGTCGATATCATGCATTAACAACAAGAAGACAAAGGTATGTGGCAATCTATCGGTGAACGATGAGATCGTATGTGTTTTGTAATATACTTTAGTGATTCAACGCTGCAGTATCAACAGCGAAAGCAGTGTGAACGAAATGATAGACAGCGGCAAAATGTGTTGCAACAACAGCGGCAGCAGCACCAGCCAACACGACCACGAGCCAAATCAATTGTTGGCATATCGACAAACTCAACCGAGTACGACAGGTGAGTGCAGCAGACAAAAATTGGGATGATGATTATATATTTTTCAACAGGGGATAAACATGTGCTTATAGCTGTGTCCTCATTTTTCGATTCATTTCAATCAATTGTATTATTTGCACGAGCGCATCGCGTTCAACGATTGGAGCAAAAGCTCTCACAACTTTTACTTCATATTGGACAAATTTCCGTAACTTCAGTCTTGGGATTTGATACGTCCATTTCCCTTAATCTCCAAATGACTTGCTCAACACTTTTATTGCCAAACATTGATGATATTATACATATTGTATCATTATATCTGGTCGTTCATTGGCGAAAAAATTACGTTTTACAGACTAAACAATACATGATTTATTTTCGGATAAAATATCGGTCATGATCTCTGAATTTACAGTATCATTTATTCGATAGATAGATGGAATATGTATGAAGATTCTCTTTGGGAAACGTAAATCAGTTCGCATATGAAGCTATCTCACAAGCTTGTCGAAAAGTCCAATTGACCTGATAGTGGAAATTGAATGGAAGAAAATATAGAAATAGCAATTCAACAGATGATTAAATAAACAACGTGGCCATCTGAATGTTACAAGACTTTTGATATTTTTAGATTGAGCAGTGGTATTAAAATTCTTCAGTATCCGAATGTCTGAAAAAATATTGACTTATCCTTCAGAGATAGCATTGTTAGAAAAAAGTAAAATCAACCACTAAACCTGGTTGTGATGAAAAATTCTGTGCAGCATATTCTATCAAAAATGTCTCTAGAGTCAAGAATAATATGGCCTTTCTCTTGAACTGTTAATCATAGACTTTTTGTGAATCATTGTAACTCTGCTACTGCAGATGAATATTATTTCAGTTGATGAGCCGAAACTTTTCGTGTTTTTTCTTCAAGCGCATACTGAGAGGATTATAAAAACTAATATGAATTATATATAAAGGGAGTTTTTATCGTAATCGTTCGAACACTTGCCGCAACATTTGCTGAAAGAGGGAATTTCTTATTTCCAACGGAAAACTAGAGTTTCCTTTCAATTAAGCGATAACTCTTGGATGTGAAGTGCAGGAAGTCCCCAGAAGTAGAATCAATCTGAAATTATGAAATAGATAAAATGACATTTTCTCAATAAAACTATGGAGATATGTTATTTTGGACGTTCACCACTACCTTTTTTAATATTATAAGAATAAATATATGAAAATTGTTAAAAAACAATTTTCATGACAAGCAAAACACAGTCAACTTGTCAACGAGGCATATTTCAGATAACATTTCATCTCGGATAAATTTCTTCACTGAACTACGTCATGTCCATGTCACTTGATAAGACAGATCGCGGTACGATACGAAGGGTTGTCAAAAGAAAATATTCTCTTGGTATAAGAATATGTTTTAGTGTCTGGTATATTAGAATATTATTTTTTTATTATGAAGTTCACATTAGAACAGCCAATTGAACTTGTGGAGATTTGTTTGAAGCAGGAGCGGACGAAGAGAAAAGTTACGGAACGTTGGAGATAGCCCTACGTTACGAACCAACCCAAACGTCGCAGTGTCTACAATGCAAATTAATAAGGGCAAGAGCATTACGACCCATGGACATTCACGGGCTAGCGGATCCATTTTGCATTCTCAACATCCTACCGATCGAACCCGGGACCAATGCCACAATGAGAATGAGAAGCAAAACGGTGCACAAGACGCGCGATCCCGAATTCAACGAGCAGCTCAACTTTTACGCGATAACGGAGAACGATGTGAGGATTCTTCTATTCATTTTTTTATGTAAAATATGATTTGAACATCCACAATTGAAATTGTATGTGAAGTTGCATTACAAATTTTTCTCTCACTTGTATAGTATTCCAGAACACTAGAAAAACTTCAACATTCGAGTTTATTTACATTTGTGTCTGTCTTCTGACTATGTGTAGACCGTTATTTGGAAAAGCCCTCGAATATCAAGCACAATCTTACTATTGTAAAAATAAGAACACACATGACGTCATATTTACTTGCGTTGAGTTTGTTATACCTTTTTTTTTTCTGTGAAGTATTCCCATTGGAGTGACGAAAGAGTTTCTTTTTCTTCTTTTTATTCTGCCGTGTCGAGCTCTGAAAGAATCAGATGAATATTCAGGTGAAATAATACTGTCGAGAACATACAGGAAACTTTGCAATACTGAACAATTCGAATCTCAGTAAAATTTAGTGTTTTAATGTATATGTTAATATTTTGAAGGAAAATTCATGAATGGTATTGAGGAACGCACTACTAGAGCAAATTATTTCTCAAGTTATTGAATGGAAATGGAATATTGAAAATTAAAAGTTGGACTTTCTATTCTTCATGGGAAAGTTACGCAGTATTCCAACTCAATGCATAGTTCTGAATTGAAAAAGAATGTTTACTAGTTTTCAAAATGTTATGGTTATTAATTTTGAAAACTCGGTTCTAACAGAAATGTAATCGAGTTTCAAGAGGGACTTATAGTTCAAAGAAGACGTTTACTTCAGAATTCCGTAAAGCCATTTTCCATTTACTGCAGATAATATTTTACGAATCATGTACTTGATGAAAAAGTTAAAATCCAAAAGACCAAATGCTATAATTCACCTGGCCTTAGCATAATTCCTCAAATAAGTATATAAATTTCATGAAGATATTAATGAGATTAATTTTTTTTTTGCATAGATGACGAGCGAAAAAGCTTTGCACGTAATGATCCTGCAGGACGACGAGGCTGGTCGGGACTTTCTAGGCGAAGCCAAATTTCCCTTGCGCGAAGTACGGCCCTATCAAACGAAATTTTACAACGTCTCGCTGATGGACCATTACCAAGTAATAAAATCTTACTGAATTAAAAGATTTTGTGTGTCTTTTGATGACCAGACTTTTTCATTTGAAAGCAGCGAAATGTCACATGAAAAATGAGCATCAACTCAAATTCTTGAAAAGCGTAGATAATTTAGTTGAGAAATTTAATTTGAAATTTTGAGTTACTTATAACTAACTAAAGTTGTTTCAAAACTGTCGCATATTTATACATCCACCGATGAATGATTGAATGAATATTTATTAATTTTGCACATGACTATGAGACTTTGAGTAACTCACGAATAATAAATTGTCATGATTAATATGAAAATACTTCAGCGGATCAAAAATACACTTTTGTATTCATTATCCTCTCTTCTTCAGACATCTGAGACGGTGATTTTAATGTAAGAATCGCGTCTATGTTTGGTGCATTAATTGGTATTTTAGAGAGTTCTGATGGAAATCCTGATGAAATATATTATATACTCACAGTGCTCTTCTAATTCCAATATTTTCCGATGTATTCCAACACTATTCGCAACACATATTATTTTCCCGTTATTAATTCCATATAAATGACGCAAAAGACAAACACCTCTGGGGATAAATTATATGTGAAAACTCTCTCAGTTAGATAACTTGGTACAACATATCAATTGAATTATAAATAATTTATAGGTGGATCAAGAGGAGAATGTGTGGGGCGAAGAAATGACCAACGGCCGCGGAAAAATATTCTTAGCGTTGAGTTACAACACGCGTCGACGTGCATTGACAGTTCACATCCAACGAGCAATAAATCTGTTAGCGATGGACAGCAATGGACTATCTGACCCATTTGTGAAAGTGAGCTTATTGACAACAGCACAGCGGGACGAAAAACAAATGAAGTCGAGTCAAGTTCATGTAACAAAGAGTTTACGAGAAAGTATTGCAAAGAGCATAACCAAACATCAATCGAAACAGGGGAAAAAAAGCGCAAAAAACGCATCACTTACACACACAACAAAAGTGAAATGGAATACGTTGAATCCAGAGTGGAACGAGGAATTTTTATTCGAAACACGGTTGAACGATTTGACTGCGTTCGCGCTCGTTCTAACAGTTTGGGATAAAGATTTTGGGAAAAAAAATGATTTCCTTGGTAAGACAGCGATAATTGCTCATAACTATATCCATTTAATCTTTGTGTGATTGGGAAGGTATACTGTTAATTCTGTGTACCGAAAAAATTTAATTTCCTGATTTCGAAGTTATCATGTATAGAATTGATAATTTTACATGGTTGTTTCCTGTGGTAATTGTGAATGGCCGTAGCAATAGTTTTTATTTTCCTCTCAAATCATTCTTCAACTTGTTTATTGCTCCACAGACATATCCTTCTCATTTCGGATTAGAATCATTGACGTTTCAATTTGCAATTCGGTTGCAGTAGCATATCCTCGGGTTTTTTTTTTCAAGATCAGTGTTTTTCCAATATCATTCCCCCAACATCTGTGATATATATAGAAGTGTTTTGAGGATACAGTGAGCATCCACCTGAATTGTTTTCCCACATACTGAAGTGACCTTTTATTCCCCCCTAATTATCGTCAGTATGAGAATACCAGATATCTGCTTGAATTTGATAGACTTTGATTGAAATTGCCAATAACATAGAATGACGTCCAATATTTTCAATTCGCAGTACTACGCGCCAAAAAGGCGAAAGTTTGAAATTGAAATATGATAGATGAATATCCTTCTAAATAAATGTGAGAAAATTTTTTTCGAACGACTGAGCGATATTGTCATAGGAACTCTCTCACCTCTTCCAAATCACACAAAGGTCAATGGGAGGAATTGCTTGCAAACTTGAGATAATCGCCATAAGATTTATAATAATCTTCTCAATTGTTGTTCCAACAGGGAGTCTCATGCTGAGTTGTGATAGCAAAGGTGCAAGATTACGTCAATGGATTGACACCATGAAATTTCCTGATCATCGACATGAAGCTTGTCATGAACTAACAAAAGAAACAGCATTACATGAGTGAAATATTCCGCACCCTAATTTCGATCAAATATAAGGCACAATGAAATCAAAATCAAAAAAAAAAAATAATAATCAAATGAAAATAATTATAACTATACCTACTGATTAGAGTCAATGAGTATCGTCAAATGAATTATATTATTACATGACAATACAGTGGAAGAGTAAAAGAAGTAATCGCACAATCATTTAACATAACAAATATATAGCATATGACTATATATGTACTTATTTTCTGTTCTTCTTCATCTGTTATATTTTATTAATAACTTATTACTTAATATTAAACTAATGAGAAAATATCAATGAAAGGAATATACGTCATATCTGTTGAATTCTATCAATTTGTTGATTATAAATACACAGAATTAGATAAAATGAGTGAATAAAATTATGACAAAAAGTAATAGGACGCTTGGAGATAGAGAAAATTGGATGAATTGGGAAGGGAAGAAAAAAACCTCATAAACAAACATGATAATATTAAATGTTTTATTACAATCTCTCCATTCCTCATTTTTGTTTCTTAATCATCCTCGTCGGATGACGAGCCTTCCTCGGCTTCATCCAACCATTTAATGAATGGCTGTACTGCCAGGCGTATTTTTTTGTTATAGAATTCATTTTCGTCATCTTCTTCATCTTCATTTTCGTAATGATACCATTTCAATATTTTCTCTTCGCTCAATATATCTTTTTCATAAAATAAATGTAACAAATGTTGAGCGAATCCCAATAATTCTTCAGTAGTGTTTGCCACCTCCTCCAGTGCCCTTAAACAATCTTCTTGTGCATTTTCTGTTTTAATATAATTCAATAAAATCGCATTGAAATAATTAATCATCACTTTCAATGTTTTCTGATAATTAATCTTATTTACTATTGATTTGGTTTCGGTCAAATAATGCAATGGTAACATAAGAATTGCTTTAACAACATTGTACGTTACTTCACGTATACCAACATTGTATGCATAGCGCGATGAATTTATTTCTAATATTAAATTCTCACAATTCAATTTGTCTTGATAACCACGCAATAAACTATCAATAACTTCAGATAAAAACATATGTGTATCGTCAGGCATCGGTGAATCTACAGCAATTGAACTTCTATCAATACTCGTGTCGTCCGTTTCATAATTTTCATCGTCGTCATTGTTGCAATGTCTTACATAGTACAAAAATTCATTACAATCGTTTATATTGCAATCCGTTAATTTGTTACAAACTATTTCTCCATCATTTTTTTTTTCAATTATCACGTCAATATACTTGGACATTGATGGCAACTTTACGCCATGTGCAATAATACAAATATCAACATCTACTGATTCATTTAGATGACAATTTGAAAATATTACGCTATCTTTGACATGACAATCGTTATTTATGGTGACATTATCCAGAATATGAGAGTTTTCAATAGTTACGTTGTCTCCAACTATACAATTATTACCGACAACTGAATTTGCAACGGTCGTATTTTTTCCGAGGATACTTTTTTCTCCAACGATCGTGTCACGTTTAAGTGTACAACCTCGCTCCAAAATAGCGCTACGATGCTTATAAGTACTGCGTGATGTATAAATAATTCCACCTTTCGGACACAACATATCCGGTGTTAATGGATAACCCTGCCGTTGAAGAATATCACGTGTCAATATATGATAAGCTGGCCATGAAGTTATTGGCATCGCATACTCTTCAGTATCCAATTTTTGCCAATAAATACGAGCATCTAATATTTCTTCATTCATCAGTACACCACGAATAAAATCTTCCATTGTCTGTGGAATAAAAATAATTATGGATAACTTCTTGTTTCTCATTTCACAATGTCTATGAAATTAGATCAAAATAATTCAGAATTTGCGTCTTTAAGTTTACAGAAATCGTTCAAATTTCTCTATATAAAATTCACGAGGAGTGGCATGGAGAAATAATTGGCAAAAACTGTGTTGCGACGTTTTTTTTCTTGGAAATACTCAGATTTTCATCGAATTGAAATAAAGATAGCTCAAAATAACTCGTATATCTGAATGATTTGTTCATTTTATAGGGCAAGCATTCACTTATATCTTCTCGACCTCGAAAAATTTTCAACTGTTTTCTGATTTTATCAACATTGGATGCGTGTTACTTCATTATACTACTTTGAAATCAACTTTTTGAGTTCAGCAAGATTTTTACTCTCTTTACTCTTTTCCTCGGTCCAGCGATTGACTAACAATTCTTTGATTTCCTATATCATCTACTAACCTGAAAATCGAAATTGTCGGAAAAAAGTGGTAAAACTGATGGCGAACACATGTAGATGTGCGTGTCAATGAAACCAGAATTGATTTCAACTTCATCATGATCGAGGAACCATTCCAATTCGAATTTAATTTTGCGTTCATCTTTGTTCAACTTCTTGTAGAATAACACTTTTTTCATTTGCTTATCAGCAACAAATATCGATGCTTCTTTATGTAATAACGATTTTTTCGTTGAACCAATATCACGTAAAATGAGCGTCATCGCAGTGCCTTTGTCACGTTCTTTTCTTCCTCTATGTTGGTCCATTAAATTCGTTAGATTGGCATTAACAAATGCGTCTCCACGAATAAGGATAAAATCACCGCGTATCCATCCTTTCGTATCAATATCTCTCAATGCATCACCAATTGATCGACACCCATCAGAAATAATCAATGAAATTGTAATATTATTTTCAGTGTTTTTCGATGATATATAACTTTTTATCAATTCAATGTGATCACTGCAGTAAATGAAAACTTCTTGTACACCATATCGTATTAATGTTTCGATGAGATAATCAAGCAAATGAGCATTGGCAACTGGAGTTAGTATTGTTGGAAATACATTGTGCATCGGACTCAAGTTAGTGGTAAAATCGCTGCCCAATACTACAGCTTGCAACACTTCTTGTTTACCCAATTTTGTATCTTTCATATTTGTTCTTGACTTCGACATTTTATTTTATTTATTTTGTTCGTAGTAATCTAATTGCTACTGATAATATCATTGAATTAATATAAATCTGCTCAATACTGTGGATATATACTTTTCAATATACCGTACCAATGTGACTCTGATTTTGAGGTTACTGTATATACATATGGTAAAATTTGCAAGTTACGACTCGTTATAGCCCTCGATAACACTGACAATGAGATGAGACATCGGTCGCATATGATCACGAAGGCTAGATATAAGGAGGATAATCGTCAGGTTCATGTATGGATGGTAAAGGTACCTCTAGGTACCTATAGCTTCATGGCGCCCGTTTAAACGTATCAATAGTGGTCCCAGCTGAATGCCATCGACAAACGATTATGCAGAGTAGGATCGAAATATTCGGTTGAGAACAGTCAGCGCCTCTAGCCAATCCCAGTGGAACTAATTCTTTGGGTATACCGTGACGACCATTTTTGAAAACCCATAAATGCTGGCTCTTGAATGCGTCAGCATTTTCAAGGATGTATGCCCAAAATATACCACATAAGTTTAACCGTTGAATTTAAAATATGTTGTAAAATGAACGATACCGTGTCGCTGGAAAAAAAAAAGTAGACTTCACAGTCTAGCTTTATAATAAATTACAGTTTTCTGTCCCATTTAACCGCATGTTAAACGTACCGGAAGTAGCCTAATTTGCAAGAAAATAAGAAAATAAAGCCCGTTATATGTAAGTGTACGAATCAAAAAACATGTTTTCAGAAACTTTATTATTTTTACTATTGAAAGAAAAAATAAAATCCCGATGTCACTGTCGTATTTGTTCAAAAATCTCAAGGGAAAGTAGAGTCGTTTGGGTTGCGTACGGAAACTGCTACTACAGCCACCATAGAATGGACAAGAGCTCTAGTAAAAACTAGTCAAGTAAGCAACTAATGATTTTTATAATTAATGACTGCAACTTTCATCGAGATAATTAGTTACGTATAATTAG